>NDGN011336025.1:1313-17695 GCA_002564285.1 Tympanoctomys barrerae | reverse complement strand
TGATGCATGCCTGAAATTCCAGCACTTGGGAGGCTGAGACTGGAGGATCACTGTGAGTTCAAGGCCAGCCTGAACTTCATAGTGAAATACTGTCTCAAAAAGAGAAAAAAATTCAATTTTTAAAATGTATTTAGGACAGGGTCAATGGGGGTCTACAGGGTCTCACCATGTAGATCAGATTTGTAGTGATTCTCCTGTTTTCAGCCTCCCAAGCGCTGGGATTACAGGCGTGCACCACCATGTCCAGTTTCAATGCTGTCTCAGCGTGCCCAGGGGCAGGGCGGCATGCTGGAGATCAAACCCTGGCTCCTGCGTTCTGCCTAAGCAGGCTCCTTAGTCTGCTGAGCTATTTGGCCAGCCCAAAATTTCAATTTTTTAAAAAGGACATAGTATACTTGCTAAGTGAAAAAGGAATTCTTATCTGTATTTAATAAGAGGCTCTACTTCAGAGACTATTGCTTAGGCTAGATTTGCATTTACTTATAAACCATATGAATGTGATATATTTTTCTGTGCTAGATATAAAATATAATTGCATGAGTTTGTGTTCCTGAATTCCCTCAGAGATTCCTAAGGAAGTTACCCTATTTCTTATTCTATTTCATATGATATTTTATTGTTAAAAATATTAATTGCCTCAATAAAATGCTAACCAGCTGCTAGCAATTAAATGAGTACCCTTTTATTTGGATTTTCAGATCTTAAGATCTGATTATGATCAGACATATATGTAGAACAAAAACACTTGAATTTAGTGCTAGCTCCTCTTAGTATTTCATCCTAATACTACTCTCATCAGTAGGTCTTTCTGCATATTATTTCAGGTTATTCAGTGCCTCTAACATATATTGGTATTGCACTCATTTGTTAGATTTGTCTTTTATTGAACAAATTTACTTTTTTTTATACCTTCCTGAATTGTTATTGTGTTGAATATTTACATTTCCCCAAATGTAAGTACCACATTTCTATAAATGAGAAATAGTTTATTGTATAAAAAGAGCTTATGTAATTTTAGGGCCCTTGGTACATCCTTTTGCAAAATCACCACACTTAATTCCATTTTTCATTTGGAGGGCAAGTAGATCCGTCCTGTAGCAATGTGGGGTGGGGCTGGGCACATCCCAGGTCAGTCTCTACCCCCGCTCTGCACTGCAGGCCTTTTTCTCCTGCAAGTCACTGCTTTTGTCTTCCCAATTTCTTTAGGAATGGTTGGCACAGTCATTCTCTAGAGTAACAAGTGTATATTTTGTGTTGAAGTTCCTTAAGCCAAATGATTTTTTCCTACATTTTTAAGTCACCATCCTGTGCTTCAAACAAATGTCATAAATAGAAGGAACTAAATCTAAACTTTAGCAGAATGCCAAAGTAACATAGTAATGTAAACAGCAACAAAAATCCTTACTATGTTAAAAAGGAAAATTATTATTTATCCTTTTTTATTGGATGTATTTTCTATATACTTAATTTTTATATTCTTGGCTGGGTGTGGTGAGGAGAATGAGGCAGGAGAATCAATGAGTGCAAGGCCAGCCTGAATTGTAATGGGAAACCCTGTCTCAAAAAGACTACATATATATATATATATATATATTTCTCTACTGGTTCAGAGTTGTATTATCAGACTTTAATTGTGGAATCCTGAACAGAGAACTCTAGTAAGAGTTTATCTGTAGCTAGCTAGATCACTGCTTGTGGGTCCTACATTGTATATTTCATACCTTTACTCAGTCATCTTTGCATCTTTAAGGGTAATGTTTAGAGAGTGCAGTAGTCAATGTAACATTTAGAATTACCTTAAATTTTCCACTCTTAACTAATATCCTATATTATCAGAAAGAGACAAATGATATAAATACTGGATTAGACCATTTCCCTTCTCTGTTACAGTAGTTAAGGAGCAAGAAAATGATTGAAAACCCTGAACCTGAAAAGTCTGTACTCTTGACAAAGTATTAAAAAAAAAAAATCTGATTTTTGGGGTTCTAACTTTTTGTTGTTGGTAATTCAGCCTAGAAGTTCCTTTGTCTGACAAGCACGGTTTCCTCCCCCAGCGTGTGTTTAGTTTTAGGTTGTAGTTTCAAGAGTTGGTTTCAAAATTGTGGTTTTAAGAGTAGTAATGTAGCTGGAAACTTAAGCTGCAAAGTCAGGAGATACCACTGTGACACTTTTGTGGCTGAGTAGGTTATGGAACATGTCGCAGTCCAATTCTACAGTGAGCCTGTGAAGCCCCAGCTGCGTGGGTGTGAACTGGAACCAGGTGCACAAGGTTTTTCCAGGCCACACTGAACTTAATCTGCAAAAAAGGGAAGAGTGGGTGGTAATTCTGCCTCAGGTTCATTGTGCTTCTGGTCTGGGTGACTCTGTCCCTTGCTTGAAGAGGTGGATCATGAAGTAAACATCTAAGTACACTGCTGTTAAGACAGAGGTGTTCACAAGGGGATGGAAGACACTGAGTCTGTCAGGAGATGGGACTTGGCGTGCTAGCCTCCTCCTGATCTGCTTGGGACCTTTGGTGACAGGGAGTGATGGCAGATTTCCATGCAGGATCTTTGCCCCACAATTGAGCAAGGAGGCCACACAGGTCTGGTTAGATGTTGGCAGTTCTCTTAGTGGCAAGAGTTAATGCCTAGAGTACGAGGCTATGGCAGGGGCTCAGTCCCCCAGCCATCTGCGAGGGGCTGTAGGAGTCCCGGCAGATGTCTGCGATGGTAGGAGCAGGCATTCTGAAATTTAGTCAGTATACTGTGTGGGAATCCAACGAAGGATGCAGTGAACACAGAGAAAACGCCCACAATACCTAGAACCAGCATATACCTAAAACACCCACTTAATCTAGAATATATGAGAACTTCTACACATCAACAAGAAAAATGACAAAATCACCAAAACAAAAGTGGACAAAGATAAGGATAGACTGTTGATGGAAGGAAATGGAAAAGGCTAGCAAATATATATAAAGTGACAACAGTAAAATATTTCTATTAGGCTATAAATACAAAACCATTTCCAGGAGTGGAAGACACAAATACAGAAATTTGTGCAGTTCCATTCCTAGGACAATACAACCCATACCAGCAGAATTTCAAGAAGGTGTAGAAGGGGTCATGTATGAGGCCGTTTGTTCAATCCAGCATAGTCTGCTGTCTGAGATCACTGTGGGAGGGCTTGCAGGCTGTGGAGCTCTGTGTATAGGGTGTGCTAGGGAGTGGGGATGCAGGCTGGGTTGCACTGCGGAGCAGAAGAGATGAACTCAGTGCCCATGAATCTTACTACCTCTGAATGAAAAGAAACAAGGAAATACAGGCTTAAGAAACAGCAGTACACAGAGTACACACATTAGCGAGGATATGAAGGACGGTATGGGACTGGGAGAAGAGAATGGGAATAAAAGTGAGGTGATTAAGCAAAACTGTACATGCAATTCTCTGCTCACACTGAAGATACCTGCCTGTCCCCCTGTGGCATCTGTAGCCCTAACCTCTTCCAGGCATTTACCAGCAGTGCTCTACATATTCCTGCATGACCAGGATGGTAATGGGTGAGGTAGGGGACTGAGGGACTTACCTAGCCCCACTCATTCATGCCCCTTTGGACATGTGGGCATGGCAGAAAGTTGTTTTGTTTTGAAATCATCAGTCATATGTGGCTCTCTGCCCTTGTGCCCAGTGGTGATGAGAAACTTGTCACTTACCTATACCTCTTCTCTCTGTGAATGAGCCCCCTTCCAAAGATGGAGACCTCGCAGTCATTCATGGGAGAGTCCAGAGAGTTATGGATGCTGACCTCAACCCTGAGTGGTTGATGTTGCTCTGCTACTTCTGGCATCTGTGGAAATTGACCATACATGGAGCAAAGCCAAGGACACAGAGCCATAGTCACACCTTCCCCTGACCTTTGCAGCCTTCCCTCTTTGGTTACACGACTCCTTCCACCTCCTGGCCCCTGTCAGGTGCTCTCCTGTGCTTAGGCACCTTGGAGGGCTTCCCACTGCCTTTGCAGTTCAGCTCAGGTTGCATATGGGTCCTGCACCATCTGATTTATGGAAATGGCTGTTTGACCAGAGAGAGAGCTCAGCAGCATAAGTGCCTGTCTGGCAAGCACAAGGTCTTGAGTTCAATGCCCGGTACAGGAAAAAAGTGAAAGGAAATGACTCTTCGGGGATTTTGTTTTCTCTTTAAATGTATTGGGCTGGAAGCCAGGGCTTCTTGAATGCCAGGCAAGTGCTCTACCACTGAGCCACACCTGCAGACTCCTATAGGTGTTGGCAGATGTATAAAACGCTAATAATCACAAGCTGTGACTTTACCCCTATCAATATGGAGCAAAACAACCCCAATTTTAGGAAACGTAACTAAGAAGTTCAAAGATTCAAACCATAGTAGTATGTGTAAGAAGACAGCTCTTTCAGACTTCAGAGTCTGGTAACTGCAACATGGTCATCTGCCTTGAAGCTTGAGGGACACTGGTTCCTTCTGAGGTGTGGACCTGGGCAATGGCAGTGACAGCAATTCGGGGAAGATCTGGTGCATACCATGATGACAAGGTCTGGTTTCCTGATGGCAATGTCCTCCTGAGCAAAGCAGCTCATGCTGGAGGCAGAGTGCGTGGCCACCGCAGTGAGTCTGAGGCAGCTGTTCGCAGGTAGGTTTTGCTCAAAATAGGAAGAGGACAGTCTGGTGGTTATATTTTGAACTGAAACACACAATAGGTAGAGTTGGTACAAAGGGTAGGTATGAGCCACAGCTCCACACTTGATGCAAAAGGCTCAGGGCCTCACTGAAGCCTGAAAGGTGCCTCAGCCCTACAGCAGCTGTAAACTTCGCCGGCACTCAGGACCCTGCCCCACCTGATTACCATCTCCACTGGCACTCTGCCGATCACATTCCTGCGAGCTAGGATGGTGGTGCTCTGGGCCTCACTGTCCTTGGCCACTAACAGTGGCATGGTTTGTGTTCAGTGAGACACAGCAGAGGAAGTGCTTCTTTCAGCCTGCCTCTTAGTCACTGCTGAATGCGCTCACGTGTTCCTAACCATTCACTGCTGCTGCCCCTCTTTGGCAGAGAAAAACGAAGCCAGCAAATATGAATCCCATCAAGCTCAGGCTCCTCTTCCCAACTTGAAGACACAGACATCCCTGTGTTGTCACTCATGCCTCAGGGAGATGAGTGTCCCCTGCTTTTCAGATCCGTTCCCTGTCTCCCTGCATGACTGACTAGCTGTGTGACCATGAGATTTAACTCCTGTGTGTCTCAGTTCCTTCTTCCGGAAAGTGAGAGTAGTAATGGTCCCTGCCTTGCGAGGTTGCTGTGGAGAGCTGGCTAAACCATGCCTATTAAGCACTTGGCACCATTTTTGACAAAGAGTAAGTATGCAGTAAGTGTAAACTAGTAATTTCAGTTGTCTCTTTAATATCCAAGGAGCAGTGCCATTATAATCTGTCTCTTCTGAGGCTCCGTCTTTCCTTCCATGGTATTTTCCTCAGCATGCGAAATTCAGCTCTCTCATCTTAAAAACAATCAATTAAAAACCATAACTATGGACCCAGCCTGTCCTTTCCAATTTCACCTCCAGAAAGTGCTGCAAGCTTGCCCTCCCTGCTCCACTCCATCAGCTTAACCCTAGAAGGCTGGCCTCCACCACTGGCTCAGCCAGGCAGCTCTCCTACTAGATGTGTTTTGGCCTCTCCTGACCTCCCCTCTTACACTTAGTTTCCCTTATACTCTCCCTTCAAAACCCAGCTTGTGCAAGTTATCTGGGAGCGCTGGGGCCACCGTAGGAAGGTTCTTGCCTCCCCCGTATGCTACACTGTTTACTCCTCAGATACTTCCTCACTGCAGATACAGTTCTGTGAGGTGATCTGATGGCAGTTGGAATTGATACTGAAATGTGTCAGTCCTAGTAGTATGTGTTGAATAACTGAATGAGAGAGAAGGTCTAAGAGCCATCTATGGAAACCTGTGGGCAGTGTCCTGGGTGCAGCCAGGTGTCTGGTGGGGCCAAATAACATTACCATGGTTGGCGCCGAGCGTGAGGGACGTTTTCTTCCTCCAGAGGTCAGTGGCTAGGACTCCATTGTAGTATACTGCCTGGGCCCTAATCACTAGCTGCACCTCCTTCTCCTGGTCACCAGGGTTTTTCAGGGTCACTGAGAACTGGGCATCCTCTCCCAGTGGGAGGAAGCTGGGCACTTCCAAGAACAGGTATAGTGGATCATCCTGGTCGCAGCTTGGGGGGTGGGTGCTGCTGTGTTTCTTGTGCTTTATTCTCAGTTTCTGAACTCTGTCTAGCACCTCTTTCTCTTGAAGAGATCCTGGAGAATGGAAGAGACAATGCAGGCCTCTAAACCAGTAGCAATAGACTTTTCTGAGCCTAGGATGAAAATGATTAAGGCAGGGGATGTCAGGATATATCATGTACCAGTACAAATTCTACATGATGAATATTATCATTATGTTTAAAGTGTAGCAATAAAATTTTAAAATATTTTTTAAGTAAAGTAGAGGCTTGGGGGTATAGCTCAGTGGCATGAGTGCCTGGCTGGCAAATACGAGGTCCAGAGTTTGATCGTCAGTACTGCAAGAAAAAGTAAAGTAGAAATCCTTAAGTACTCTTTGAAGGTTGTTTTGCTTACTTCTCAGTTGCCAAAGACACAAAAACTTTGCAAACCTTTAAGCCCATACTTGGCCCCCAAAAGCCTATGTTAGGAGCCCTCCTCCGCCCCCAGAAAGAGAGCCCTACCAAGCCACTGAAGGATCACACTGTTGAAGTACCATGAATGTGCCCCTTGAACAAGGAGGGAGCAGGCTTTGCAACAAGCCAGCACCATCTCTGGGGACAGTTTTGCAGAGGCATGGAATCTTCCTGTGAAGGAATTTGGACAGTAGGGGCCATGGAATGTCCTGGCGTATGAATGTGGTGTTGAGGGTAGGTGGCAAAATGACATTGGTGTCTTAGATAGCTCAGCCTGGGAACTGAAAACGAAAGGGAGATGAGGCAGTGGGTTCAGTTGTTGTCCTGTAGACAAGAGGTGATGAGGCCCCAGATTAGCTCTGGGCAATGGAAAAGGGCTCAGGAGACAGAGGTGAGGGTCATTTGTGATGGGGGTGGGGGAGACTCCAGGGTAGGAATCTCTGGTTTAGACAAATAGATGAAGAGCAATTTATTACCTAAATAAAAGAAAGGCAAACTGAGGGGCACTGGAGAGGAGGCGGTGGGGTAACAATACAAGTCTTCTGGGAGCTGGGCTTGATAATGAGTGTACTGATATATAGCAGTGGTTCTCAACTGGGGAAAATTTTGCTCTCCTCCTCCCCCCCAGAACATTTGGAAATGTCTGGTTGGGACAGGGTGGCTGGCATCTTATGGATGCTACCATGCTTAATGTCCTAGGATGCTTGGCCCTCTACAGCAAAGAAATATTGTTCCCAGTGTGGAGTGGGGCTGAAAAACCCATGTTCATGTGGTGGGAACAGGACTAGGGCTCTTCCCAGCCTGTCTGGCCTATCCCTTTTCATTTGTGGTTCCAGGTACAGAGGAGCCTGAGCCCTTCTGGGCCAATACCTGCAGGGTACTTGTAATTCTGAGTGATGTCCTCACAGCGGTCGCTGCCCACAACCTTGGTGCTGATGTTGTTCCCAACATACTTGGTGTTGAAGTTGGTCAACTCCAGTTTCCCATCCTCGCAGCACTTCCAGACCACACATGAGGCATTTACTGAAGCAAAGAGGTCTGACACTGCAGGCATCACCTCCAGTGCTCCCTCCTTGACTGCTCTGACTGGGACCAGGTCACAGGCTCCCAGGACTGAGGGAGAGAAAAGTTGATGAGCAACGGGGCCACTTCCAGATCTCTGCCTGTCCTGGGATGCATTACATCTGTCCCTACTCTGTACTCAGTTTTCCCTTTCCCAGGATCAAAGTCAGAGCTGAGAGGGTCTCTTGAGATGGGGGCACAGACAGAGGTAAAACTCCTCTGTTTGGGCAAAAGTTTTTGATTGTGGCCTATGGCAGAAGTCCTCTCAGAAACTGGACAAGAAGGACCTTAGGGTAGCACCACATGTAGCTACTACATGTAGCACACAGGAATTCCCAAGCCAGCTCTATGACTGAGAACATAGCAATCTGTCATCTTCCTTGAGCTCTTGCCATTGCCAGGCTTTGTGACAGTTATGCTTCTCTGGGCGAGGAAGTACCAGGCTTCTGCAGCTGCTGAAGTATCCTCCACTGAGCCTGCCTGAGGTCTCCATCTACACTCAGACCTCTCAGTCCCACTCTGTAAGCACTTGTCTAGCACATCCCCAGGCCATCTTCAGATCCTCTGGCCCTCTTTCCCTTGGCTGACATGATGCCTGGTACCTTTACTCCCTCAAGCCCATTGGCCACAGGCCAGTCTCCCCAGATACCATCTTTCCCTCCGCTTCTCCTGCGTGAGCGATGCAGATCCCTTTGGATCCTCTGCTGATCCTTTCCTTTGAGGGACCACAGCTCTTCTGCAGTTAGTCCTGGGCAGTTCTGGCCCCACCCATAGGTTTTACCTCCACCTCCTCTCAGATCCTTTGGGTGCAGAATCTGCCATCCGTCATAACCCTTGCACAAATCAGGCCTGGTCATCCAGCACTCTGTGGAAGTTTGGAAGATCCTGAAGGTAGCAAAGGCAAAAGTTCGAGTAGAAAACAAGGAGAATGGAAGTTTTTGATAACTACATACACCTCACAGAGTTTTCTCATGGAGATGAGAGATGCTATGTAAAGTGGCTGTGGCCCTCCAGGAAGGGGTATGCATACTGCTGCTGACCTCCAAGAGTCCTCAGGGCCTAATCTTAAGGCGAAGGGTGCTGAGCCATGAGGTTGCATGAGTTATGCCACACGGATTGAAGCCCTTTCTGCCTGGCGCTCATCTTCGGGATTCTCACCAGATGCGGCCTCTCTGGCCTTCTCCGTGCTGCAGGCCCTCCTCATTGTAGTACTCGTCCACCAGCAGGCTCCCACCTGTGCCCTGAGCTGAGTCAAATGTGGTGACCACACGGGCTGGAATTCCCAGGCTTCTTAGCACTATGTGGAAGAGGTGCAAAGCATCAGAGGGAGCGGAGGCCAGGGTGCAGGGACGGCAGTGGTGCTGTGTTGGGCTACAGTTCTCAGGTGCCTCCTCTGTCTTAAATGTCCAATGACAATGTGGAAGGAGAGGGGATACAGGTGCCAGGAAATTAGAACTGACACCCCAGAACAGGACCTTCAAGGGCTGATACACGTCACCCCACATGCAAGGATAGAGCAGAAGAGAGTGCTGGGGACTTTCTCTGAGGGGGCGAACGGAGGAAGAGAGTTTGGGAAAAGCTTTGCTGAGGAGACAAGAAGGAGGAGCAGGGGCTGGGATAAGGATCTGGCTCCTTAGACAACCAGATCTGGGCATGACAAAGTGGGAGAAGCAGCACCTGCTTTGGAGGCTGTCCCTCCTACATGGGCAGCCAAGGGACACCCTCTGAAGCAGTGCAGGTGACTTCCTTGCTGTCATCCATTCTGTACCTGTGCAAGCAACAGCAGCCAGCACCCAGGCCTGGCCCTCATATACAGGTCGCCCTTGGCCAGTGAGCCACTGCCGCAGGATGGGCGCACTGCCCCGGCGCTTGTTCAGCAGAGCCTGTTCCTGGGCTGCCTGGGTCTGTGGGGTGGTCAGGACCTTCTTCTCCTTGAGAGCGTGCAACTGTGGGGAATATGTGGATGGTGGTGCGGTGTCAGGAGGCTTCAGGATGAGAGGGGGCCACCTGAGAAAAGCCAGGCTGGCTTTTGACCATGGCTAGCCTTTCTCTAGGCTCCTAGTACCCTTGGCCTTTCATGCCCCATGGAAGGCTTCGCTTGTCCTTCCCTTCCATCAGACCTTTCTCTAGAACTGAACCTCACACCTCTGGAGGAGGGGATCATTTGTGATTCAAGGCTTTCCAGGGCCATGGAAGTGGGACAGGTCTGTAGAGGACTCTTGTCCCACTCTCGCTCCTCTGGAGCCCTGCGTGTCACTCACCAAGGCCCCCAGCACACGGGCCACATGTGTAGGCTGGCTCCACTCCTCCACTTGCTTGTCTGCACTCAGCAAATCCAGGCTGAGGTCCATGACATCATTTTCAAACTGTGAGGACCACACAAGCCAAGACAAAGTGTGTCTCCAGGGCAGGTACTTATCCCAAGGACAGTCTCATAATCCAGTCCTTCCCCGCCTCACTCTCCCCTGTGGGAGTTCTGGCTGCGCCCTCTCCCTGCTGTGCCCCTGTTCCCTATGCTGGGCATCCAGGCGTGGGCCTGTTCTGTGGCCTGACTCTCCTGACAGGGTGTGAGCTCCCAGCACCGCCTTCCTGCCTGCCAGCCTGCTTCCCTCCTTTTTTTCCCTCTTTTCCTCCCCCCCTCCCTTTTTCCCTCTTTCTGGTTGTACTAGGTCTCAAACCTTGGGCCTTTGCATTGAGATACATTCACATTCCAAGTCCTTTTTTATTCTAATTTTTTTTTTTTTTTAATTTTGAGACAGGGTCTCACTAAGTCATTAAGTTGTCCAGACCCGCAAAACTGCCTGAGTCTCCCAGAGTGCTGGAATCACAGGGATGTGCCGTCACACCCAAGTTAATTTCATTTCATTTTCCTTTCATTTCTATGTAATGAGCTCCTAAATGGAATGGGGGGTACAAATGTAGCTCCTGCTCTGGAGGAGCCCACAGCTTAAGACTGGAGGTGAACCTGTGGCCCCTCAGATGATAGGGTGCTAGTGGAGATGCCAATGCAGAGGAGAGAGTTCATTGGAGAGAATTTCTCTGTAGTTTGTAGGGACAGGAGAAGTTTTCAGAGGGCTTTAAGAAATGCTTCCTGGGGGTCAAGGAGAGAAGCTATTCCAGGTAAAGGAAAGCAGTGTACCCTGGGACAGGTACACACTGGAGGGTTTGGTCTTTGTCCTGCAGATGGAGAATTTAACAGGCACTGGAGGTGCCATGGCTTTTGGGAGGATGACTTTGGTGCTAAGCAGCACAGAGGAAAAGGTGACACCATGGGGCTGAAATGGACTAAAGAAGTGGCATCCTGACCAGGGACTTTTGGACCTGCCAGTTCTGTCCAGCCTGAACATTGAAAGTTATAAGATAACCACTGACTCTCTTTGTCCCTAGAAGTCCTTAGTACCTGGCCAAAGTCCCAGGGCTCTTCCTGGATCCAGTCAGCTGTGCCCAGGAAGATAAGGCCATTCTGGTCCAACACGTACTCCTGGCACTGAGCCTCATTTTGCAGAAATACAGCATCCTCTGGTGAGAAGCAGGGGAGGACAAGGGCCTGAGGGGTTGCCAGGCCCATCCTCCAGTGCAAGTCCATTTTGGGTTCAGGCCTTCCCAGCAGCTCTAGGCCTAATGCAAACTGAGGAAGAAGTCTTTTATTGCTCCCCGGGCAACCTGTCCATCCCAGAGTTCCCAAGTCAGTCAGATGCAGCATTCAAGGTCAGTCAGGGAAACAGAAGAAGCCAACCAAAAAAAGCCTTGTAGTTCCCAGATGTTTACAGCCAGAGCCAAGAGAAATAAGCAGCAGCCCAGAGAGCTTGCCAGGGGCCTGTTTGTTACATCTTTCCCTCAAGTTCAATTTGTGACCAAAAAAAGTATTTCAGAAACAAAAACAATGAAGAGTAGGTTTTGCAAGTGAGCAGAGATCCAAGGAATGTGCTGTGGCCAAGACAGCACACTCATCTAGAAGCACACCTAAGCCTGAGTGTTGGTGGAAGTGGCTGTAATGTCTTCTTGTCTGTTTGTGCAAACTCATGGAGCCTCTGCAGTTGGGAGGGCCCTGGATGCCATTTGACCACATGGGGCAAAGGATGCTGCGATGATACTAGTTCCCACCTACTGTCCACCCTGTCTACCCTTCTAGAGCAAAAAAGAAGATTCTGAGCTGAGGATAGGCAGGGTCACCTAGAGAGGGGATGTGATGGAGACCACTAGGAAGTGGCTCTGAGCAAGATTTATATTAACTGCTTGGCTTGCTTCCTTGTATGTCTGCCCAAGGCTGAGGCCCCTTGTCTTGAGATGGATAATGGACCCACAGTAAATTAACTTCTGTGAATCTCTGGTCCCACTGAATCCTATAATGGCAGGTAAAGCCATGAGGCCTCAAAGAACAAGAGAAGGCCATAGCTAAGGACACTTGGCTCCAACCTCCATTAACTAGGACTATAGCTGCAGGCCTCTCACTCCTGGGTGAAGGCCTTCCTGGAGATGACAGAGTGGTCCTAAATTACATGTCTTACTTGGAGAAGTCCTTGAATGGTTCTCACCTTTCTTCAGTAACTCCCCTCCCTTGTTTGATAAATAAAAAAATACCAGCTGCCCAGAGAAGATCTTTGTCTTAGCCCCCAAAGAATCTCAAATTCTGTTAGGTGGTTTTGATCTTCCTGGAGCCCTGAAATCATTTCATTTGTCTCATTGATTTAAGCCTTCATCATTTGGGAGACTGTAGGCCTGATCAGTCTCCAATAATTAAGTGATGATATTAACCTGATAGAGATGATGTCATGTCTGCCCTAGAGATCCTCTCTGCAAACATGCTGCCCTCTGTAAACAACAGGAAACCACTAAAGGCCAATGCTGTGCCCAACAAACAAGACAGATGACCATAAAGAAAATTTAAGACAGGACATACACTCTCCGGGCACTGAGAACTTCAGTATTATCTACACAACTTCACAGACCATTCTAACACCTTGACTCCAAACATTTCACCCAGATGTCTTGGAATTTTTTGGGGAGTTGGCTGGCTCAGGCTGCCTTAAGGGTGGGTCTGATAAGGCATGTGGAGCTGGGATCAAACCATGGTCCCCTGCACCTGCCTGGATTTGCCCAAGCAGGCGCTTAAACAACTGAGCTAACACACAAGCCCCCTCACCCAGATTTCTTGGGATTATAACCCCATCCCCAAACTCTGTAAAAACTTAACTTCTTCTCTGGACAGTTCCTGAAATCATTCACAATCTCAGCTTGTTGGTACTCAGACAAAATAAATCCAGCTTTTGTTCACATAAAGCCTGAATGTGTGGCTTTTGCCTTATTTAGACTCTTCCTCTTCCTTCTCAATGCCTTTGGCCTGGTTGGCCCTCTTCTTCCTTTCACCAGGTTCCTTGGTTGCTCCTCACAGCTTCTCCTAACAGTCCCTAAGTATTTCTCAATTTTTATAGGATCATATTCAGGTGAATGGATGCTGGTCTAACACTCCTCAATACAATCCCCACCCTCAAATTTCTTTCACAGTTAGGCTGCTCATGGTGCTCAATTTGTCATGTACAAAGTAGCCATGATCAGCATCACCCCCTTTCTGGCCCCTCTCTGTCTATAATGACAAAAAGACAAGAATGTCATGTCTGACCTGAGACAGACCCTCTCAGCAAACATGTTGCCCTCCACAAACAACAGGAAACCACTAACGGGCCATGCTTCCCTCAGCAAACAGAACAGATGGCTATAAAGAAAATTTTGGGACAGGACATAGAATCCCCCAGCACCAAAAACCCAGTAGTAGCTACACACGTACGGTGATCATTCTGGGAACTTTGACCCCAAACATTCCAACCAGATTCCTTGGGATTATAACCCCATCTCCAAACCCTATAAAAACTTAACTTCTTTGGCCAGTTGATGAAATCATTCATGATCTCAGCCTGTCAGTACTCAGACAAAATAAATCCAGCCTTTTGCTCACATCAAGCCTGTGTATCTGAGTGGTTTCTTGTGTTACCACTGGTAATAGGCAGGGATTGAAGAACCCCACCCTGGACAAGAGAGGAAAGAGGAATGGAAAAGGAAGAGAAGGAGAAGGAAGGAGGAAGAGAAGGAAGAGGAGGAGGAGGAGAAGAAAGAAAAGAAGAGGAGGAAAGTGAGGAGGAGAATGCCATGGGCTTTAGGTATCACAGAAAAAGTCAGGAACTACAGCCTAGGCTATAGTTACTCTTACTTTCCAACCCCATTCAGGCAACCCCATTCTTGCAAAGCAAAGGGCTATGCATTTGTGGTCCAGTATCTCACATGGGAAAGCCAGGTGGAGCTCTCCTCTATTCTCCCAGTCAAAGCCCCAGGGAGCCCACAGGATTAAGGTGGGTATGGCAAATATAAAAAGGGAAGACAGTACAATCCTCAGAATACAAATGAATCTTCAGAATATAATGCTTCATTGGGACCTACTTTGGGCAAATTGACTATGTCTATAAATAGCCCCAGCTGCGGTCTGGGCTGAACTTTGCCAGAGGTGGCCCCGAATTAAGTGATACAAGATCACTGGACTCCAGGAAGCTGACTCACAGGCTGAACTATGAGACATGAGTTACAATGGTCAGTGTAGTGAAGAACCTGTGATCTGTCTTAAGAACAGAACTCACAGGAGGAGAAACAAACATGGCAAAACCATACACACTTACTATGAAGCTGATGGAGCTGAAACCTGAAGACCCTTACTAAGGTGGACTCTTCCACAAGCAATTGAAATTCTTGTATTTTTAAAATGACCCTTTAAATTATACATGCTTCTGGCCTCAGGAAACCTAAATGCACTGCAGAGACAGGATAAACTGGGAAAGACCAGAGAGAGACAGAGAGGCTTGTCCCCCATCCACCCTATTTCTGCAGCCCTTTCAGTTCTTGCCCCTATACCATTGCAATCAAGGTTAGCTTTCCAGGTCATCACAGTGAGTCTCAACTTCTGTGACCAAAATAGGCTGAACTAAGGCCATAGATTGGTGGTGAGGTGTATCTTCTCTTTCATTGGGAAGCCCTCAGGTGCCTCTGCCAGGGGTGACACTAAGACAGGACCCTCGGTCTGAGGAGGTACCTATGGAACTGAATGCTGGTGCTGGCTGATCTTGGAGGAGCTGTTCACAGAGTGCTCCAGCTCCAGCACAGCTGAGGCCAGCCCAAGCCCAGACTTACCTCTGTTCCAGGGGTTAAAGAGCAGTGTGAACTGGCCCAAGAGATACTGCTTCTGGCCTAAGACCTGGAGCCGGAGTGAGTAGTGACCAATGACAGCATCCACGGGCGTGGTCACAGAGATGGTCCAAACGCTGGCTTCTCTGTCCTTCACCTCTGCCCTCCACCACTTTGGATCCCCCAGACTGGAAATTGGGAAGGTGGCTTGGGTCCTGCTGGTCGTGGAAGGCTGCTCTCCTGCAATCGTGCGGGGTTGAGTCTGTCATTAGGACTCTGAGGTCACAGAGTCCTAATGCCTTTATTACTCGGGGTAATAAAGGCAGAGTATTATCAAGATGGAGGAGGTGAAAGTTGGTTTTGGAGGACAGTAAAGGGTGATGTAGGTCCTTAGTGCTTGTGGACCTGCACTTAGGAGAGGTTCATGGTCTTTAAAAAGGCAAAACAACAGTGCAGCCATCCCTCCACAGCCGTGAAAGATGGACTTCAGCACCCCCAGATACCAAAATTCCAAGACATTCCAGTGGCTTGTATAAACCAGCATAGTATTGGATATAACTTGTGCACATTCTTCCTTTTACTTTAAATTGTCTCTAGATTAAGTTTTTGTTTTCATTAGTCCATGCTTGCAGTACGTAATGATTCCATTCCTCATTGGGAGTTGGTGCAGGTTCAGAACTCATCTTCCTTCTTTTTACTTCTCCTTTCCCTCTCTCCCTCCTCGTTCCTCCACCTCTTGGTTCTAAGTTATTTATTTAAAATACTTTTTAAAAATGTGAATGCTACATAAATAGTCACTGGCCTGTATAGTCACTGGCCTGAATAATAACAGGCAAAGCCTACGTTCAGCACAGATGGGATTCTTTTCTGGAGAGTTCCTCTCTGTGGCTGGCTGGCTCTGAGGATGTGGAGCTCCTCACTGAGCAGGGCTCACTATGCTTGCTCTGAAGGCCAATGTGGGGACCACAGGAGGTACTGCATGCAAGCTGCTGGGTTCGCTATCTGACACGTAATACAGATTTGATGAATAGCAACCCTTAGATATTATATTTAGCTTTAATTAGAGTCCAATCAGGCTTTTCTGGAAAGCTGATATTATTACCACTATCATTATTACTGTAGTACTGAAGATTGAACCCAGGGCCTTTGCACTGAGTTATGTCCTCAGTCCTTCAAAAAAATGTTATTATTATATATTTTTTTAATTTTGAGACAGTCTCTTGAAGTCACTAAGTTGTCCAGGCTATGCTCACACTTGTGATCCTCCTGCCTCATCCTCCCAGAGTGCTGTGATCGTGGCGTGTGCTACCACATTAGACTTGGAAAGCTGATATTGCATTTGCCACCAAAAGAAACCTCTTTGTGAGTCACAATAAATAATATTTATTACACACATGAGCTTGGTCTACAGGGTGTTCAGGGTCTACTACGTAGATCGGACTTGTAGTGATCCTCCTGTT
>NDGN011336006.1:0-14412 GCA_002564285.1 Tympanoctomys barrerae | reverse complement strand
AAATATCAGCAAAAACACTTTTTAAAAGAGTAATAAAAGAGACTTATGTTATATTCTTAAAGTATCATAGAGCTATTCTAGTCAAAAAGGATAATGTTGGCACCAAAATGGAAAATATTAAAAATCACTGAAAGATAAAATAGTTGCAATCAGGTTGATGGTTCATATTGACCCTAAGATCAACACTGAACCTACCTATTGAATTCAGTTCGGTTTTCCAATCACAGTTCATGACCAGAATCATGGAAGGAATCAAGTTCATGCGCTGAAGTATCACTGTTTCCTAACTCAGTGGAGGGGAAATTGCACATTTAATAAATACCAATTTTGTTGGAAGAAATTTGAATTAAATGCCAATGGTATGCCATACATTTATACATGAATAGATTCCAGTAGGTTTTAAATCTAAATGTAAAGTAAAAATGTCAAATTATACAGATATTAACAGACTTTTTAAACTAATATCTATATAATCCCATTGAAGGAGTCCTTCTTAAGTAAATTAGAAATTCCAGAATGACCAAGAATTAAATTGGCATATTTAATTATGTGATAACATGTTAATCTATTCTCTTTTGGTTTTTGATGGACACATTTTTTTATTCTTGAGAATAAAACCACATGTCTGGTTTCATCTTGTATTTTTTAGCTTCTCAAATATTTCTCCATGGCATCTGAAACTTCAGAAGGCAATTTCAGTGTCTCTCTATGTTCTTATTCACACAAGAACTATCATTTATTTATTGCTTTTAGAAAGCACATTCCTAACATCTTGAATAGCAATTTGACATACAGGGCACATGGCATACCGTGGAGATGACCAGGTGCCATATGGTAAACTAGGCCTTGTTCTCGTAAGTGTTTTCTACTGGGAAAACAATGTTTAATAAATTGTTATCATTGTTTAGTAAAATTTGGGAAGAAAATTAAGTCCTTCCTCCATTATTTACGTTTATTTTATGTGCATGAATAGAAGACAGAATGGAGTAAAATATCTCAGGACCAACTGCTGATTACACATATGGCAAAGTAGTGTTCATATCTATAATGTATCCAGGGGACTTTTCTCTGCTAAGAATTTTCATGAATTAAACACTTTGAGGAGCCTGACAAGTACTAAAAATTCGATTCTGCAAACTGGCAGTAGCATCAGTGTTACAACATGTCTGAGATAGCTATCCCGCATCCTGTGAACAGGTACACCTCCCAGTGGTGTGGGCTATAGGTCAGCTTAGATTCCAACTTCAGCTCCTTCTGGATAGAGATTCTGTAGGGGAACTCGAGGGTGAGTTTGTGGAGTGTTTTGTTAAAGAGGTAGCACAGTATAATTGTAAAGAACAAATGCATTTGAAATCAGAAAGCTTAGGTTTAGACCCCTAAGTTGGCACTCACCCTTCTTAGGAGCAGTCACTCCACTTGAGTCACTCCACTTGAGTCTGGTCTCCCTTTTGTAAAATGAAGGTGTTATTTTTACTTATTAGGTTCCTTCAAGATACAACTCTGTGCTGTTGTAAATTCAGCCTGACAGTTGTATGGCTTGTGTTTAGACGTCCCCTCAAAGCCTCGTGCAGTCATGGGTGGGGCTTCTTTGGAGGTGGCTGGATCTAGAGTGTGTGCTGCTGGGATTAAGAGTGTGTGATTGCTAAATCACTCCACTGATTGGCTGGGCACTGCCCTAATCCCAGTAGCCTAGATACTATATAGAAGAGACAGAAAAATACTAATAAGTCCCTTCCCTTGTTTTTTTATTTTGTCTACTTAGTAGGCCCCATGAACTGTTCTTTTCTGCGATGCCTTCTGCCTTGGAACCAGCTGATTATGGACTGAACCCTCAACAAGCTGTGGGCTAAATATAAATTTTTCCCACCTTTAGCTTTGAGTGTCTTGCATTTTGTCTTAGCAATGACACATGGGGGCTGGGGAGGTAGCTCAGCAGCATAAATGCCTGCCTGGCAAGCACAAGGTCCTGAGTTCAATCTCCAGCACCAAGAAAGAAAAGAAAGAAAAATAACTCCAACAGTTCTGTTTTAAAGATGGGGAAGTAAGGGGCCAGGGAGATGGCTCAGTGGAATAAGTGCTTCCCTGGCAAGTGCAAGGGCCTAAGTTCAATCCCTGGTTCTGCAAAAAATAAAAATAAAAATAAAGATGGGGAAGTGGACCCCCAGATGTCAGTTCAAAGAAATCAGGTTCACCACTGTCAGTGACTTCACCCAAAAGACACATTGAAGTTTTAATCTTTTAGCTAATCGTGGAAAGCATCTTTGGTAGATTGCTGCAAGGCTGAGCATTCCTCCTGCCTACCTATAGGACACTGGCTGGGAAAGCGCTTCACAAATGTCCAGATAGTATATATGGCAGATGCCTCAGGCCCTCTGGTCACTGTTGCAAAAATCCAAGTCGGCCTGCATGGAAGCAACCAGTAGAAGATATGTAAAGAGTTGGGTGTTGTGGGTTCCAGTAAAATGTTTACAAAAAGAGGGAGCTAGCAGGCTGGTTGTGCTTCATCAACACACACCACCAGAGAGAGCCACATTTGGAGCTCCCATCAACTTGTCATTATCGTTGGCTAGGCTTTATTTAGTGCTAAGTCCTGAGGTTGTAAATATGTGTGTGTCAGTTCTGACATCCAGGAACTTCCCAGTAAAGAGACAGCAGGTAAATGAGATCTGCTCATGCCTGACACACGCATCTAGTCCTGGGAGATCTAATCACTGGATCCAGCCTGGACAGCTAGGAAGACAAACGGGGCCAAAAGTAGTCCAGGTGGCTTCTCCAATAGAGGGGTTGCGATGCGCTGAATCTAGCAAGATGAAACCCAACGGGGTGGCAAATTCTTATGGAAAGATAAAAGCACAGAAGGAAATGAAACAAAAATAACTTCGTGTAAGTTTCTGTAGCTGTGGGAAATCAGAATGAAGCAAATGAGCCCCAGACAATCATGCACTGAGCTGCTCCAGCCTGTGGGTCACAGTTTCTGAAGAGTATTTTCATTGCTTGAGAAATGCAAGAAAATCTAGACTGGAGAGAAGTAACCACCCGACACTGCATTAATGCTGGTGAAAAAGGCAAGTATAATTGGCAGAGGTCCTATTAATCTTCATACCAACTTGTTAATCCAGGGGTCATCATGCGTTGTAGAGCAGCACTTTGCAAACTTCAGTGTGTGCATATGGCTTAAACGTAGATTCCAGCACCGTGGTTCTAGGTGGAGCCTGAGAGCATTAATTTCTGACAAGCTGCGGTATATGCACAATGGAGCTGGGTCTGAGAACTGAATGGCAAAATGCAGGGAGGAGATGGAAAGTGACAGGACTCATGACTGTGGAGATCAAACTGCTCAGAGCCGCGAGAACTAAAATTCAGAACTCATGAAACTCATAATCCCTTGTGAGACCTAAGTAGGCACAGGCCAGGAGGTGGAGGCCCAACAAAACCAGGCAGGCTTGCGAAAGCATAAAATAAGTGCATCAAAATTTTCTATTTTAGTAGCACCCTGAAGCAAGCAGTGCTTCAGGAAAACTCCATACTTAAGGAAGAGCCATGCACGATCTCTAGAGGGAAAGTATATTTTTAATTAAACTTTTTATTTTGAAATAATTCATATGCAGTTACAAGAAATAAGTATAGAGTTCCACTGTACCTTTTCCAGATTGCCCCAATGGTAGCATCTCGTAAAGCTGTAGTCCAGCATTATAATCAAGTCACTGACATTAAAGTGGCCAGTATATAAAATAGTCCCATCCCCAGAGATTCCAGTGCTGCTCTTTTATGTTCAGTCACCAAGATCTATTTTTAATGTCTAACAAGCAGAAATCACTCTGTTTCTATAATTTTATGTTTTAACGATAGTGTAGAAATGATGTTATTCCATATGTGATCCTTGGGATTTCTTTTTTGGTTCAGCGTAATTCTCTAGATGTTCATCTGAATTGTCATAGGCATCTAGATCCATCCCTTTTCCTTACTGAGTAGTATTCTATGGTATAGATATGCCACAGGTGGTTTCACCATTCACCCTGTGAAGGCTTGGAGTTGTTTTTACTTCTGTCCCATTCTAAAGGACACTGCATTCCATGTTCCTGTACAATTATTTGTAGGAATATAAGTCTTCATTTCTTTGGGAAAAATGCCCAGGAATCCACTCACATAATTGTGTAATGGTTACATGTTTAATTTTTGGAGAAACCACCGTGTTGCTTTGCACATAGCCATATCATTTCATACTCTTACACGTGACATATGAGCAGTTCATTTCTCAGCATCCTTGCAGCATTTTGTGTTGTTGCTATTTTTAGTTTTTTTCCATTCTCAGAGGTGCGTAATAATAGCTCGTTTTGTTTTAATTTTCGTTTCCCTGATGACTGATGACGCTGCAAATCTTTTCATGGGCTTACTTCCCATCTGCATTTTCTCCACTGAAATGTCTCCGTGTATTTTTTTTAATTTTAAAGAGAATAGTAAAAAAGCCATAAAAATAATACAGAATTACGAAAAAAGATAATAGGAAATGAATGATACTTATTATATTGCATATTGTTATCTTCAAAATAGTGTCTCAGGTTACCAGATATAGACATGTAAAATCGATCAAACACTATAAACACTAACTGTTCCTTTCAATGAACTAATAGAAGTTAGTAGTACAATTATCTTAGCTAACTTCTGTATGTATTCCTCACTTCTATTTGCTACCCCAGTCCCACTTATTCTTTCCTTTTTGAGCATTTTTTTTCCCTTTCACTCTGTCTCTTGTACATTTTGGATCTTCTTTACTCTTTCAGGTTCTTATACTAGGGAGACAATGTGATGTTTACACATGTGAGTCTGATTTATTTCACTTATGAATATGGTCTATAGTTGTATCCATTTACCTATAAAAATATTGACTTTATCTTTCTTAATAGGTGAGTAAAATTGAATTGTATAAAAATACCACATCTTTTTTATCCATTCTTTTTTTTTTTTTTTTTTGGTGGAACCGGGGATTGAACTCAGGCTCTTGCGCTTGCCAGAGAAGTGCTTATTTCACTGAGCCATCTCCCTGACCCCTCTTTACCCATTCCTTGATTGATGGGCATTTGGGTTGTTTCCAAGATTTAACTATTAAAAAGTGTGCTGCTATAAACATGTGTGCACATATATCATGGTGGCATGACAAATTTAATTATTCTGGGAAAATATGCAGAAGGGGAATAGATGGGCCAAATAGGACCTCTAATCCAAGTTTTTTGAGGAATCTTTGCACTGATTACCACAGTGGTTGTACCAGTCTACACTCCCTCCAATACTAGAGAAGTATCCCTTTTTCCCACAGCCCACCCAGCATTTGTTATTGGTTGATTTCTTGATGATAGCCACTCTTTCATGGGTGAGATGGAGTCTCAATGTTGTTTTAATTTGCATTTCTCAGATAAACAATAATGTTGAACAGCTTTTAATTTAATTATTTGTCATTTGTACTTCTTCATCTGAGAAGTATATATTCCTCTCAGATGCCCATGTTTGGATTGGGTCTTTGAATAGGGGGAGTCTGATTTTTTTTAATTATTTATATATTCTAGGTAGAAGTCCTTTGTCTGAAGGACAGTTGGCTAAAATATTTTCCCAACTTGTGGATTTTCTTCTCACTCTCTTGATGATCTCTTTTGATGTGCAAAAACTTTTAATAAGATGAGATCCCAGTTGTTGATTCTTTGAAGTATTTCCCATGCAGTGTGGTTTTTCTTCATGAACTCTCTGCCTACACCTGTGTCTTCAAGATTTCTACATACTTTCTCTTCCAGTAGATTTAGTGTTTCTGTTTTAATATTTAGATATCTGATCCATTTTGGCTTTAGTTTAGTGCATGGTAATAGACATAGGTCTAGTTTTAGGCTTTGGCATGTGGAAAGCTAGTTTTTCTTGCATCATTTATTAAAGTGGCTATTTTTCTTGCAGTGAATATATTTGGCCCCTTTGTCAAAGATCAGGTGGCTAAGTATGTTTGTAGTTGGGTCTGCATTTTTAATCTGTTCCATTGATCCTAAGGTCTTTTTTTGTTTCACAGTACCATACTGATTCTATCACAATAGCTTTGTAGTATAATTTCAGGTCAGGGATTGTGATGCTGCCTGCCTTGTCTTTGTTGCCCAGGATTGCCTTTGCTATTCTAGGTCACTTCTGGTCCCAGGTGAATGTTAAGAATGTTTTCACTAGGTCTGTGAGGCATACCAATTGTATTTTGATTGGGATTGCAATAAACCTGTGTAACAATTTTGGGAGGATGGTCATTTTCACAATGTTGGTTCTTCCAATCCATGAGCAAGGAATATCTTTCCATTTTCTGAAATCATCTTCAATATCTTTTCAAAACGTTGTAATTTTCAATGTAGATCTTTTACTTCCTTTGTTAAACTGATTCCTAGGTATTGTTTTGGAATGCCATTCTGCAGAATGTGATTTTTCTAATTTCTGTCTCAGTGAATTTTTGTTTGTGTAGAGGAATGCTATTGATTTCTTAGTGTTGCTTTTGTTTCCCATTATGCTACAGAATTTAATTATTAAATCTAGTAGTCTTTTGGTGGAGTTTTGGGGGTCCTATATGTAGAATATAATGGCATCTGTGAGCAATGGTAATTTCACTTCTTCATTTCCTATCCTTACTTCTCTCTTTTGTCTAATTGCTTTGGCTAATGTCTCCAGAACTATATGGAATAGGAGTACTGATAATGAACAACCTTTCTTGTTCCTGATTTTAGATTGAAAGCTTTCAGTTTTGCCCACTTAGCATGATGTTGGCTGTTGTTTTGTCATAGATGGTTTTTATCTGATTGAAGTAAAGACCATCTATTCCAATTTTCTCTAGGGATTTTAAGGTGAATGAATGTTGGACTTTATCAAAAGCTTTCTGTGCATCTATTGAGTTGATGGTGTCATTTTTGTATTTCGCTGTGTTGATATGTGTTACATTTATTAATTTGTATATATTGGGGTTTTTGTTGTTGTTGTTTTGTTTTGTTTTGTTTTTGCAGAACTGGGGATTGAACTCAGGCCCTTGCGCTTGCCAGGCAAGCGCTTATTCTACTGAGGTATGTCCCCGGCCCAATTTGCATACACTGAACCATCCCTGAACTCTAGGGATGAATCCCATTTTGTCATGGTGTATAATATTGATGATTTGCTACATTGTGTTTGCTAGTGTCTTACTGAGTATTTTTACATCTATCTCCCTTCATTAGGGAGATTAGCCTGTAGTTTTGTATTTTGTTTGGGTCTTTCTTTAGTGTTGGTATCAGGGTAATACTTGCCTCCAGAAATGAATTAGGGAGAATGGCTTCCTCTTGAATTTCATTGAAGAGTTTGAGAACTGTTGGCATTAAATCCTCTGTAAATTTCTTGTAAAATTCAGCTGTGAATCCATTAGGACCTGGGCTTTTCTTTTTTTTTTTTTTAGTTGTTAATTACATTTGCAATGTCATTGACTGATACTAAGGTTTTCAGAATTTTTATATATTACCAATTCAGCTTTGATAATTCATGTTTTTAGGAAGCAGTCCATTTCTTCTGTGTTCTCTGTCTTATGGGAGTAAAGATTTTTTAATTAGATATTGATGATATTCTGAATTTCCACAGGTCCTGTAGTGATTTCACCCTTTTGATTCCTTAGCACATGACTTTGAATTTTTCCTCTCCTTTTTTGATAAGGTAGGCTAGAGATTTATCAATTTTATTTATCCTGTAAAAGAACCAACTCCCCAGTAGCCTAATGGATGAGGCACTGGCCTCCTAAAAGAACCAACTCTTTGGTTCATTAATTCTCTGTATTGTTTTCTTAGTCTCAATTGCATTAGTTTTTCCTCTGATGTTTATAATAGCCTTCCTTCCTTGGGCTTTGGGCTTCACTTACCTCTTCTTTTCCTCGATGCTTACAATGAACATTCAGCTTGTTTATTTGCACTTGTTATGTTTTCTTCATGTAAGAAGTCATCACTATTAATTACCCTCTAAGGACAGCTTTCATTGTATCCCATATATTCTAGCAAGTTGTATCTGCATTTTTTTATTGTAGATAGTGTTTGAGTGCTTCTTTAATTTCATCTGTGATCCACTGGTTATTTAGGAGGGTGCTATGTAATTTTCACATGCTTATGAATTTTTTGTGGTTTCTTTTGTCAATAATTTCCAATTTCATTGCACTATGGTAAGATAATATGCATGGCAAAGTTTCAATTCCTTTGAATTAAACACTTTCTGTGGACTAGTATATGGTCTATTCTAGAGAACAACCCATGTGAAGAATGTATATTCTGAGAAGCTGAGAAGGCAACTTGTGTTGCCTTCTGCTTTTTTATTGGCACCTATCAATCTTCAATTGTTTTTCTTTACATCATCCTGTAAAGGTGAAACACTATAAAAGTCTAATAAATCCATTTCTTCATAGGGTGGGCTTAGTTCTGTTATTTCTTTGCTGATTTTTTTGCCAAGTTGATCTATCTCTTTGTTACAGTGAGGTGTTAAAGTCCCCTGTTACAATTGTGTTGCTGCTCATTTGCTTTTTCCTATCTATTAAAATTTATCTTATGTAGTTGAATGCTCCTATATTGGGTGAATATATATTTATGATTGTTATATCTTCCTCTTGGCATTTTCCCCAATAAGTAGGTAGGGACCATCATTATCCCTTTTAATCATTCTTAGTTTGAAGTTGACAATATTAGCAACCGGAATAGCTACTCCTGATTTTTCTGCATTCTTGTCACATGGAGTATTGTTTCCCATCCTTTGACTTTTAGTCTTTTAATTTCCTTTTGAGGTAAATATATTTCTTGAATACAGATTTTGTTTCTTAATCCACTCTGCCAGTTTGCTTCTCTTGATTGGTGAATTTAGGCCTTTGGCATTGATGGCTATAGCTGATATGTATTCGCTTATCTTTGTCATGTTACTTCCCTATGAGTGTGTCTCTACTTTTTCCCTCTGTTTAATTGCTTGCCCTAGTTGGTGGTTTCTTTCTGCTGTTGTCTGTGGAATTGTGGTCACTTTTGTCTCTTTCTACAGTGTCTCTTAGTACTCTTTATAGGATTGGTTTGGCGGTCATGAATTTCTTCAGTTTTTCTTTGTTGTGGAAATATTTTACTTCCCCATTAGCTTGGAAAGAAAGGTTTTCAGGGTACATCAGTCTTGTTTGGAAGTTGTTGGGGTTTTTTTGATGACTTAAAATACTTCACTCCAAGATCTTCTTGATTTGATGGTTTATGTTGAGAAATCTTCAGTGATTCTAATGGTCCTTCCTTTGTAGGTGATCTATTTTTTATTCTCTCTCTTTCTAATAGATTTTAATAATCTGTTCTCATGCTGAATTTCTGCGATCTCAATTATTATATATCTAGATGTGTATTTATTTTGGTTTTGGCTAATTAGAGTTCTATTGTCCTCATAACTATTTGTCATATTTTTTTAGCATAGAGAATTTTCTACTGTTGCTTCTGCAAATAATCTTTTTATATCACTTGTGTTGCCTTCTGCTTTTTTATTGACACCTATCAATCTTAAATTGTTTTTCTTTACATCATCCTGTACTTATTAAATTGTTATTTCCTGGTTGCTTGTTATTTTTAAGAAATATTTCTTTTTGTGAATCTAGAACAATTCTGTCTTCAAGATCTGAAAGTCTATCTTCATTTTCACTCAAGAAGTTTTACCAGCTTTCAATGGAATTTTTAATTTCCAGGATATCTCTTTGAATCTGTTTTATGCATTCTAATTCTTTCCAATATTGCTCATTCAAGGTTTCCATCATTTTCCTATGCTCCTCTAATTTTTTAATCTAGGTCTCCTTCAAATATGCTGAGCAATTGTTTCATTATTGTTGTCATTTGTTTCTTTACCTGAGAAATTATTTCTGATATGATTTCCTCTGGGGCCTCCTAGAATTATGTCTTTACTTTAGTTGCTATCATTTCAGAAAGTTCAGGTATATGACTTCCAATTTCTTCTATGTCAATGTCTCCTAAATTTGTTCCAGATGAGCTAGAGGTCTGAGATTACATTTTACTCTTTTGTCTTGAAATTTTATATTCCAAAAAAAATTTTATTTTGTTTTCTGTGCTGCTCCTTGTGAGTTTCAGTAGTAGCTAGCTACATCATGAGCATCATGGCCTTTCCAGGCATAGTCTGTGCTTCAGGGATATCTTCTATGTGTAGGAGATTCTTGGTTTGTGTCTGTCCCAAGATCCTATCTTCCCAATTAATTGAGAGTGGAATGTTGCCTTCTGTTTGACTCTGTGCCCATTCTTTCAGTATAGAGTTTGGTGAGGCTATTACCCCAGTGTGTCCCAATATTGTTACACAAAGGAGAATAACTGATAACAATAGATATAACATCACATCCATAGCATTACAGTTAGCAGTAATGATAGCAGCAAGTACAATTTAGAAGTTGTCAAACTTTGATAAATATTGTTTTTTTGTTTTTTTGGTTTTTTTTACTTTAGAGCACAGGAGCAAAGTCTGTAGTTGTATTGTAGAATCAGTTATAAGGTAGGACTTTGTATGAAAAGGATTGCCACTTGTTAGAGTGGATTTACCCGGGGTTCTGCCTGACAAGCTGGTGGCAATGTCCTAGGCACTTCCAGCAATGGCTGCCCTTCCAGTGAGGTAGGAAGATGGGCCAGGGACCTCGGATCCTCACACAGAGGTTTCTGGGATTGCAGAGGTGTGGAAGGCAGGGTCTTTCCCCTCTCTTAGGTCTGAGAGAGGCTCTGCGATGGCACCCTGGATGAAGGAGGGGCAGGGGCAGGGGCAGGGGCCGGGGCAGGGTCTTTCCCCTTTCTTGGCTGTGCAATAGCTCCCTCAGTCTTATGTTTTTCTACTCAGATAATTTTACTTTGTTGTTTCAAAAACACTAAGTTTGAGATTAGATAATATGGTTTACAGTTTTCTTTTAGTCATTAGATGATGCTTTTGTCCTCTTTACAAAGCAGAACCTTTAACTGTGAGGGCTTCACATCTATCGGTTGCTTTTCATCCTCAGCATCTTGTGCAGCCTTCCTGCTCATTTCCCCAACAGAACCTACCCTGGGACTTCACCAAACGCTCCCCTGGCCCCGCGTGCACAGTGCCTCCTTCAAGCACAGGACACCAGCCACCCCTCTCCCTGCGTGCTGTGTCTTTGCACCTGCAGCTCCCTTGGGAGAGATTTCTCCTCCCCAGGAGGAGAGGACAGGCCTGTGTATCCCTTCAGTACCTTTTCCTCTGCTGTGGTTGTGAAAATTACCTGAAAGCAGGTAGCACACCTGCCCAGTCCAGGCCATGGTGCAGAATAGAAACTCCGGGAACACCAGGTCGCTCAGCTTGCCTTTGCCTTCTTTGGGAAATTCAAATCTGGTGTTCAAGGTTGAAACAATTGCCTCCTCTCTGAGCAGTCCCCTGCCCCCAAGGCCGACAGCAGAAGTGGCTGTGCCCTTGCTGGACTCCGGCTGTTCTCTGCCTGGAGCATGCTCACCAGGGAGCAGGCAACACTGCAGGCATCAGATCCCAGGTCTGTTAAATCTTTCATACCACAGGGCACCGGAGGGCAAGGCCCAGTCCACTGTAGTTCTGCCCCACTTCCCACAGCTCCTGGCAAAATGGGCACTCATTAAAAGTTTGCTAGTTGACCACATTGAAATAGTGCCTCACTTCTGTGAGTACAAAAGACAGAAAGAACAAGCCTTTGAGAGGATGTTTGAAAGGGAACCCTTGTACACCATAGGTAGGAACAAAAATTAGCTTCACTAGTATGGAAAACAGCTAGGAAGTTGTTCAGAAAATTAAAAATAGAACTGCTGTTTGATCCAGCAATGCGATTACTGGTATATAAAGAAAAGGAAAAGAAATCCAGCGCACACACCCATGCTTGTTGAAGATTTACTCACAACAGCTAAGACTTGGGATCAATCTAAGTGCCCATCAGTGCATGAGTCAGCAAAGAAATGGGTGTACACGTGCAGAGCAGAGTACTGCCCAGCCTTGAACAAGGACAAAATCCTGTCATTTGTGCCCTACGGGACATGACGTTGAGTGAAATGAGCTAGGCATAGGATGAGCGCTGACAGCAAGCATCATGAAATCTTTAAAATAAAAACTTACAGAAGCAGAGAGTAGAGTGGTAGCAATCTGGGTCTGGAGGTTTGAGGAAGTATTAGTCAAAGGATACAAAATTTCACTTAGGAAGAATAAGTTCAAGAACTCTGTAGCAAAACATGGTGACTGTGGTTAATAACAAAGTATTGTGTAATTGAAAGCTGCATCAAGTAAATAATAATAAAGCCAGTCCATGCCTTTAAAAAAATCAGTTGATTAGCAAAGATTTCCTGGGAAACGTGGCGCTTGAGGGCGCTCACCTTGTGCACGATGGAAGGGCACTGGGGCCAGGAGAAGGGGAGCCAGGAGAAAAAGTACAGCAAGCTCTTGGTCAGAGTGAGAGGCAGGAGGAGGAGCAAGAAGCCAGGGTCCGGGTGGCGCCCATCCTGGGGAGGCCAGAGAGTGCATGTATGCTTATTAACCTCTCACATCTCTGTGTTAACCTTCACATACCCAGTTAACCTGTTGCACACCCAGTTACCCTGTCACACACCTGTATCGACCTGTCGCACACCTGCCCTGTACTTGCTCCTCCTCTGTCTCCCAGCCCTGTAGTTGGTGGGCAGTGTCCCCCCTTCCCCTGAGCTCTACCTAGAAGTCACTTGACCACCTCATGGGCCTGGATGACTGTTGTTCTTTTGCATCTTTTGCAGCCAAGCCTGGGAGCTTCCCTGGTCTTCTTTTCTCCTATAAAGCCTCTCTGAGCCTGGCTTTTCTTTAAATTTAAAATAATGTTGCCTGGAGCTGGTCAGATAGCTCAGCAGACTAAAGCACCTGCTTAGGCAGGTGCAGTGACCCCTGGTTTGATCCCGGCATGCCATGCCAGCCCCACCCCCGGGGTACAATGAGATGGCAACCAAGACTGGGAATGGTGACACCAGCCTGTAATCTCAGTACTTGGGAGACTGAAGACAAGAGGATCACAATGAGTCTCATCTGTGTAGTGAGACCCTGTAGACCCTGTACTAAATACATTAAATAATAATAATAATAATGTTGTCTTATGGGAGTGAACTGCTGTGAGCCCCGAGTGCCCTCAGAGCTGGATGCCCTTTCACCTTCAGCGCCCGTTGGAAAAACCCGAGCCTTGAGATATTGGATGGACAGGTGAAGTGGGTTGCAGAGGCTGCTCAGGACCACACATCAGATTAGAGGTGTGGCGGGAACAATCCCCGGGTTCCTGCCACGCCACAGGTGCCTCCAGAGCCAAAGAAAGGGATGCAGGACGGAGGCTCTAATGTCAGCGTGGGTACCCCGGATGTCTGCTCGCAGCTCCCTACAGGCGCCCCGTGTTCACAGCAGCAGGCACATCTCCTTGGTCCTTGTCCAGAGCACTCCATCTCCCAATGGTGGTGTCTGCAAGCCACTGCCCTGTCCGAGCCAGCCACGGCCACCTTTCAGAGCCAGAACTCAGGTCCAAAGGGACAATCTTATTTTAGCTGTGCCCGTTCCCTCTCAGGTTAGGGTGCACACACGGTGCCTCTCCTTCCCTCCATGTTGGCCAGCAGTCTTTCCTCTACCCCTGATTACATTCCTGACCTTAATGCATTTTAAAATCAGTGGCAGCTTTCTCACATTTCTCTCTAGAAGAACCTGCACTTTGAGACCTACCTCAGCCTTCCACATCTTCCCATAACTCATTCCCAGTGTGTTCTAGACTTGTAGCATCTTAAAGGACAAATGATAAGAATCTCTTCTTTCTTGCCAGAAGCTGTTAGCCTTATTTTTCCTGCATTTAAATGTACAGAAAATTTAGCCAGGACATATTGCAAGTTTCAACTCTATCCAAGAACCAGAAACATAGCTTGGTACCAGCAGGCCTGAGGCAGAGCTGAACGCCTGGCCTGGATGAAACTCACCCACCTTCCTGAGCCAGCGACAAGCTGAGTGCTCTGTGTATGAATTACAGCTCAGGGCTGAGATTCCATGCTTCTGTCAACTCTCAGGATGGCTGAGGAATAAAGCTGCCCTCTGCATGTCTCACTCACTGCAAAGTGTATGAAACCCGTATATGCCTCGCACTTCCAAAAATCGAGCTGCACACCACACAGTGCCAGGGGCCCAGCGGGTGGGTCAGTGGTGGGCTCGGCTTGGGAGATGCTGGGACAGGGAGCTTGCTTGGGAGATGCTGGGACAGGGAGCTTGCTCTGGCTGGAAGGTGACTCTAAGGGAAGGTGCAGGGGGAACATGGTATTTGATCTAGGTTGTGGGTAGAGCCAGGAGGGGCATCTTGAAAGTCCCCACTGGGGAAAAGGGAAGGAAGGAAGGAAGGAAGGAAGGAAGGAAGGAAGGAAGGAAGGAAGGAAGGAA
>NDGN011336005.1:0-18766 GCA_002564285.1 Tympanoctomys barrerae | reverse complement strand
AGATAGATAGATAGATAGATAGATAGATAGATAGATAGATAGATAGATATAGATATAGATAGAACAAAATAGAAGGTAGAGACTTAAATAGAAAATAGAAAGAAGTTCAAATACTTCCCCAAATTCCCTATTCCTATTGTTTCAAAAATGTTTTAATATGTATGATAATTTTTTTTCTTTTATACTACTAGTTTACCTTAGTTCTTTGAACATAAAATTTTCTACAATCTCTTCTTATTAAGAAGTTTTTAGTATATGTCTTACATGCTGAATATCAAATTTTAAAATAATAATACACAGTGTATTAACTTTCTTTGTGCAGGGTCTCTCTATGCGGCATGACTCATAGTGGTCCTCCTGTTTTCAGCCTCCCTAGTGCTGGGATTAGAAGCATGCCCCACCATGCCCAGACTGTATTAAATGTGTTTATTTTCTCATTATTTTATTTGAAAATTTAATTTGTCATAAATTAATTAAGGAAAGTTGAACGTTCAAAAATCTCATTGGTTGAAGAATTACAACCTGAACATTTGAGCCAACACATTTGCTGTCCAAGAGCTAAATATTTATTCTTTTCACTGAGTAGTATTTGTACTAAAGGTTTATTATTCCTCATGCTAAAAGCACTAATTTTATATTTAATAATGAAGTTGGTAATAATGAAGTGTTAATTTTATATTTTAATAATGAAGTTGGTAAGACATTTTCCTCTACAACTCTGTACTTCTCTAAATTTGTGGATTCTATTTTTATTAGAGAAGAATTCTTGACACATCTTTTTCATAAAGTGAGACACTAATTGTCGTTACTCCCCCTTTCTTTTTTAATGTCTGTGTTAGCCAAGAGTTGAAGAATATAGTGTTCTCTCTCGGGAGCACAGAGCATGAACGAACTGAGACTGAAGCTGAAGTCCCACCAGAGCAAAGAGCAAGCATCCTTGTCCTTCATTATGAAATATTTGTGTTCCCTTAGCTAACTTCTCACTGTACACCTTCCAGAATGTCCTAAGATATAAATAATTATCATTATTTCTTTATTCCTGTGCAATAACCCTGTTTAAAAAAGCATTTTCATGGGATTGAAGGAAGAAGCAATAACTATCATCTCTCATTTGTAAAATTTTACTGGAATGTTTGGTTCTACTGAATTATTTTATCTTTCCTTATTGAAAAAAAAAAAAAACCTGGGATGCAAGTCCTTGCTTTGGCTAACACTGTTGAATAGCAAAATAGGTGTGTGTTTACAAGACACAAAAGTCTTACATTTTGACTCAATTTTCCAGTGGAAACTTTACATTAAACTCCAATTATAGATAAGTCCAGGCTTTCATTAATTATACTGAAGAAGGCTTACTAGCAAGTAAACTCTGGTAGTTTGCAAGGGGCAATACTAAGCAACCTCCCTTAGTTACTTAAATGACATAGTTTCAATATTTACACTCACTTTCCACTTTGCTTTATGCGCTTCGTGCATTAAAAGTTTATCATTTTACAATATATAAATCAAAATCCTATATTTTAATAATGCAATTTAAGGAATGAATTATGAAAGTCCGAAGTACAAATGTAATTACGAAATAAAAACAGAACTAAGCAAAACTGTTTTTAACAATGATCGTAGCCTGTAGTAAACTGAGGCCAGTGTCACTCTGAGTAAGTGTTACTTGCCTCCAAACCTCTTTCCCAGATGTGTCGGGTACACTACATCAGAGCACACCCACACGCCCAGGATATGTGCACTCTCAGTGCTGAATCCTTTGAACTCTCTGGCAGCACGGAATCGGGAAGCCCTCATTTATTTATGCATTTAGTTATTTATTTTTATTTTTATTTTGTATTTGGTACAGGATATGCATTCCCATCTCACTACACAGATAGGACTCATAGTGATCGTCTTGTTTGCAGCCTCCCAAGTTCTGGGATTACAGGTGTGCACCACCACGCCCAGTCTCAACCACTGTCTCAGCATTCTCAGGGTTGTCCGGGCAGGGCGGGAACTACATGACGGGGATCAAACCCTAGGTCCTTTAGTCTGCCTAATCAATCGCTTTAATCAGCTAAACTATCTGGTTGTAACAAGCCCTCTTTTAAGTTTATTATTATCATTTATTAATTTTTTTTGGTGGTACCACGGATCAAACTCAGGACCTTGCACTTGCCAGGCAAGCACTTGTTCCACTGAGCTATCTCCCTAGCCCCTCTCTTTTAAATTTTGAACCAGAGAAACTTTATTTTTATAAAACACCTATGAACTTGGCTCTCTCAGTTCCACATTTTGTTTTTCCTCTAAGAAGGTCACTTTTTTTGAACTGTCTAGTTGCTATTTGTTTATCAATAAAATTATGAAAAAAAAAAAAAAAAGAAAGTCACTTTTGCTTTCTCTTCTCTGAGGTTGTCCCTGCTTGTGTACTAAATCTTTGATTATAACAAAGGCCTCCTAGACTGGGTTATGCATTTTGACATCTGATTCCATTCTGGAAGGAAGTTAACCTATAGTTCACCAGGGAGGCAGCAATTACACTGATAAACACAGAAAAAAGGAAGTGTCCATCATTGCATGACTGCCACAAAGAAAGAAACCCTGCCCAGCTAAAATGCTCCAGAATCATGAGAGCATTTCCAGTCCTTTGATTAGCTGCTGTAAGTTGAACTCTCATGTATGGATTAAAAAACAATAAACAAAAAACAAACAAAAAAACATGCAGAAAGCAGAGTTCTAAAAACAATCTCAGCCAGTTTGTGGCTGTACAGCTCACAGTCTATGCTGGGGGTAATGATCCTTGGGTACAGCAAAATTCAGGCAAGATGGGTGGGGAAGACATTAGCGGAAGCGGACTTCACTCAGCACTAGGGGACAGGAGGGTGGGTGATAGTGAGCATGCCAACCAGATGGGCAGCTTTGGGGGTTTACAAATGGATAACTTTTAGAATAAATTGCATTCTTTACTTGTCCAGTGAACATTGTGAATAAATGAATATTTCAAAAGTTTATAAAAAGATGTCTGGACCTGAGAATAAAACTGGATATGAGAACAAAGGGTACTACTGCATATGGATCTGGGAATTTGTCACCATTTTCTTTTTGCTTGTTTTAAGAAAGGACTTCTTAGAAGAGTCACCTCTTAAAAGAGCCAACCTGTAATGATGATGGCCTCAGATGTCACTGTCCCCTATCAGTATATGGGTGAACACAGGAAGGGGAGAAGGCCACTTTCTAGAAGTTTCTAGCTACTGGAAGGGGCATGTTCACCCAAGAGGATCCTCTGAGTATTTCCTGAGCCCACCACTCATTGACCTACTTCAGGATGTGGTGTGTTCCACTGTGGAAGGCCAGTGTGTGCAAGGGCACTGTCTGCCTGAGTGTTCTATCCACCAGGAAAGTGCAATCTTGGCCTTGCCTGGCATGTCAAGAGACTTACTCTTGACATCAAGGGTTACAGGGCAGGTCACTAAGCCGCATGTCTGCTCTCGTCTCCAAACCTTCAGCTCAGAGGCTGAAAACCTTTGGGCTGCCAACCCGGAAGGCATCATGTGTAGCAGAAGTCTGAGCTGGCCTTTGTGCCAAGAGCCCTTGCTATCCCAAATGCAAACTGATCGTTTATATTATAAATTATAGATATGTAGACGCACATCGTGCTGTATATTTGCCTCTACACAAAATTATATTCATTTCATGAAAAGCTAAATTATAATTATACATTTTATGTAGCTGAGTTGTTTACTTTGTCAATCAGATTCATTCAAAGTGAAAATAGCTATACATTATTGGTCCTGTTTTCCTGATTCACAACATGAAAATATAACTGTAAACTGCACTCTCAGAGTAAATGTGCCTGTAAAAGGACTTAGTACATGAAAAGTATTTTTAAAACTGTTTAAATTGTATAAGTGTTGTCTTTGTCTGTTGTACAAGAAAACAATTGATTGGATGACTTATTTCTCACGGTTGTCATACCGAAACGCTCCATAAAGGAAGGGGGCAGGTTCACTATCCAGTGGGGGGCTGTTCACGGTCTGCGGCAGCTGCCATCCTGCTTCCTCACAGAGCAGAAGGGTGTGGGGAGCCCTTTGAGTCTCTTCTGTAAGCCTTCCTGTAGCCTTGAGTGTGCAATCTATCTACCTCCCAACAACCACAAACACCTCCACTCCTAATCCCACTGAGGATTAGTGTAGCACTGCATAAATTTTTGAGATTACATTCAGCCTATGGGAAGTGTTCATACATAATAAAATGTCTAAAAAGTTAGTGATCAATAAAATGTATCCTTCTAATGAGTCAATTCTGCATATACATTTTTTCTTTAATTTTCATGTTGCGGTATTTTTTTCTCTTGAACATCTATATTATGACCAAGCTTGCCCATTTTCACAATCACAAGGGCACAGTGACTCAGGCTAAAATGGAAGAGGGCATATATGATTAATAAATAATGATAAAATACAATGGGGAAAAAAGAACATTCTTTTGATTTTTTTGTTTGTTTGTTTTGTTTTTGTTTTTTGGTGGAACCAGGGATTGAACTCAGACCCTTGTGCTTGCCAGGGAAGCTCTTACTCTACTGAGCCATCTAAAGGCTGAATCATTCCTTTAATTTGGAATGGTACACATGGTAAGAGAAATGACAAAACTTTTAAAGATTTTTTTATATGAAAAGCTAATATCCAAAGTATTAAAATATTATTTAGAGTAGTTTTATATAAATTAAAAAATGTTGTACATAGTACCAAATTCTGTGTTAGCTACAGAGGCTATAAGTAATTACATAAACTTCTATTTACAGAAAATAGATGACTTAGTACAGAAGATAAATGAAAAATATTTTAAAATAATAGTAATGTGAATCAGTGCAGTAATACAAGTACGCTAAAGAAATAACTTTCTATGAGGAAATTGAGAAAGCTATTGCTCAAAAACGTGAGATATGTTGCATTTGTCACTTTGTGTTTTTAGCTGATATTTTATAATTTAAAAACATCGGGGCTGGGGAGATAGCTCAGTTGAATAAGTGCTTGCCTGGAAAAACAAAAAAACATCATTTGTTCATTTTATAGTCATCATATTCTTCTCCAAGTGGAGCTTCCACAGCATGCACAAGCACTTTACCTTGGTCTTGTGTAACAACTGCTGAGTGTCTGGGCTCGGAATATCTGAATTAATCATGTTATAAAATTAAAAAGCCACAGATACTGGTTTGATTTTTTCCTGCCTTATATTTATATAAATATTTATAAGCCTTTATAGCCTTTCCTATGACTTCCAGCGCTGTAGTTCAGACCTACACTTGACCTCCTCCTTCATCCGTCAACTCACTGTATAGTGTAAGGCAAAGCCCATTGATGCTTGTCCCTGAGGTCTTTGCCTCATCATCTGGAAGCCTTTATTTCTACCAGGCACTATCAAAGTAACTTTACCAAATGAAGGGGAGCTGCCAGATTAGGCTCTGCACCAACTCATGGTTGCATTATATGAGAGTAGACTGTGAAATACGTGTGGACTGTTTCCTTGCCTCACTCATTAAGAGCCTCAAGTTAGCATCCTGTCTTCTCCATGTGCATTTGACTTGATGCATTTCCTCATTGCCTACACTCTGTGCATTGCTAACAGATACAAGACAAAACCATACATATTCATTGGTGCTCATGACAGGAGGTTCCAAACATCCTGAGAAGACACTTGAACTACCGGAAATTATTGCCTTACTGAAACCAGACCCATTTACACAAGTTATTATGACTAGTTTTAGAGTGATGTATACAAAGTTGTGTCTAATAGATTTTAGGATCAGAAAATCCTGTACAGTTTATGCAAATCCATCCAAGAGTTACTGAATTCTATCCAAGTGCTGTATTGATATACAAGTAAATTTCTCTGAAATTGTATCAAATAGATTCACAACATAAGAAAAATGCATGCATCTGGTAGAACCAAATTGCTCAAAACATTTTTTACCCTTTCAAATCTATTCGAAACTACATTGCCAAACATAGTTTTGATCATTATTAATCTTTTCCTATAAACAATGGCAATCACATATTGGAAAAGGAGTATTTTTTAGACCTATGTATTATCTGTGGTAAGAATAAATAACCTGAAAAGATTATTACTATCTTATAAAAATTTATATTTCCAAATAATATTTTGTGTTATTACTCAGAAGTACTTTGAATTAATTCTAAAGAGAACATTACAATGTTCTACTGATAGAATAGTAAAATTATCTTACAAAAGGTATAGGATAACAATATGCTTGTCATTTGAATAGTTATACAACAAGAAACTTCAAGGAAAATTTTGATTTTAATTATTACTTTTTTCTTTTATGTTTTATTTTTGAAACTATTCAATGATAATAATTTCCTTACTGTATGTGGAAAAGAAATTATTTTTAATTTTTGTTTTATGAAGGGAAATTATTAACTTTGTTTTCCAATAAGCAAAATAAATTTTAAATAATTAATGCAACCTAATATATACAATCACACTTTTAGATAGGCTCCAAAATCTAAGAAATACAGCCACAACAAACTATACATACTACCACAACATGAATTCTTGAATTATAATTAGATATTTAAAATTAGAAGCGACATGCAGAAGCCCAAATTCATATATGGGACTCATAAAACAACAACAACAAAAGTACAACTTAGGAGAGAGTTTATTTCAAATACAACATAGTGCTCTAATACTTTCATTGCATTTTATAAGATGCAAAAGCTTCCTGGAAGATGCATGGTTACGGCACCTGGTTGCTTGCCTCACTTCTCTGCTGCTGCAGGGGTATATTTGACAAGCACTCTGCAGACAGATGGCTAACCCTCTGAATGACATTATTCATGTTAAACAAAATTGCTTTCTGATGATCATAATGTAGCACCTGCCTGGTGTTGTTCTACTACCAGAAGAGGAAAAAAGGGCTTTGTTGAATTTGTCAATTGCAACGTCAAGCTTATTTGCTGATGGCCTTAAAAAAGGGAATTACTAGTCAATTACCAATAACTCTTTAATTGTACAATGCTCAAAACAGGAACAAAATTTAATTTATCAATGTATATATTTACATATAAATATATATATTTGCTTATATCACTCAACAGAAGGATTTCATCATGTTGGTAGACCTTGGGGAATTATATTTCATTAATACATAAAATATAGCCAATCTAAGTCAATTACTACCTATATTGGAAATGAAAAAATACACATGACAATGTTCAATCTCATCCTATATAGTGTTCCTAATTTTCTAATCTTATTCCTAATATTAATTGCAATACTTCACGATTTATATAGTTAATGAGTCAAAATTTCTCATAAAATATACTTCAGGTTAAATTATTTTCCCTCTACTTGTTATATAAATGCATTACTGCGGGGTCCTTTCAATTAACAACAAACTTCCCCAGTGAAATATAAACCCATTTACTCAGAATTCATTAACAGCAGTCATGAAATATAGTCGCTCTCCTCCAAGGTTCACTTCTCCACACTAATCGGTGCTTATTCTGTTACCATATTTTCAAAGTTAACCTTCTCCAAAGCTTTAATCATTGACAGTCTGTGCCCTGGCTACTCTGCCATCACTTATTGCTTCTCAGATTTATTGCCGTACAACACTAGGTGCAACATCATCAGCCACAACACGTCTGAGGAAAGAATTGTTCCCAAAGGTTTCAAACATGATACTGCCATCAAAGCACAGGTAGACTCACATCATAGTTGATGCGCCTGTTTATTTCATTAAGCCAAAGTCATCAATGATTAGCATAAGTGTATTGTATTTCTGCTTCACTGTGTTGCTAATTAAAAGTATATTTCACTTTGTCTTTTTTATCTTAAAATGAATCCACTGAGTTTAGAGAGGCATTTTATTAGGAATGCATTCATAATATTTTTCTGAGATTTCATAGTGTTTTTAACCATATCTTATGAATTTTATATAAATGAAGTTTACGATGATAAGACACATTTTAGTAAAAATGGCTTACTGTAGTACCATATAGACTTTTTAAGAATTCATGTGTGAAAGAAATAAAACAGGCCTTAATATATATTATATAGAAGCATATATATTATATATCATAGAAGAAATATATATCATATTATATTACCATCCAATTCTAAAACCCCAGGAACCTAGAGTGAAGCATTTACAGCTCAGCCACATAGGTGGTCAGTCTACATATGATTGATGACAAATTGGGAAAATGTTGAATGCAACTTAACTGTTGTTTTTCACCTTCTGTTAAGGACATTAATTTTTTTCATTGCCATTTACATGTAGTATATAAGATTATTTCAAATGTAGTTAAAGGAAACTTTTCCAAAAAATACTTTTCATTTTAACTACTTAACAACATGATTATAACTGTAGAAAAGTTTGAACTAATACAGGAAATTTGAAGTGCATTGAATTGGGATGATGAGGCAGTTATTACATGTTTATGGGCAAAAAGTTATGTTACCACTGAGTTTATTTAGGATAAAAGATTGATAGCTAATACTGCCAAGAAGTAAAACAGAAATTAGCATTCCTTTAGGATTTTATAAAAGTCTTAAATTAGATAAAGTCACAATTTATTTGCTTAACTTTAATATAGATATTAAGTAATATTCATATAGAAATGAGGCTTCCCTCCCAACCTAGCTCTTGTGAGATTCATGTATAAATAACAGTATACATTTATATTCAAGGAAAAAAGTTTTATTCTGAACAAGGTTAGGAGAGTTTCAAAGGAAAATCATTGTTTCTTGTAATTGACTACATTTGCTTTAGATCTTAGGTATGTGAAACTGCGCTCTAAAGTATAACATAATTTTTGTAATATTTATTCTACATTTCTTTGTGTTGGGACACTGTCTTCTAAAAAAGCTGAACTACTCTAGGAATCATATTTTTTAAGGATTTATCTCTTTACAAAAGTATTGAATTTTGTTCAGTCCTGGTTAGAAAATTTGGATTTCACTAAGAAATTTTGGACCAAAAAAAAAAAAAAAAAATTGGACCTAATCACTCATAGATTGATTACCAAGCAGGCAGATTTTCCTTTAGTTTCTAATGATGCAAATAATATAACCTCTATTTTCTTAAAGAATATAAAGCATTGTTTTAAAAAGTCAGCATAATATTAAACATAATATTCATCAAAATTTTGCATTTCAAAGAATGGAGGTGTTTTTCTTTAGAAGTACCCTTTGTTACTATTAGTCTATTATGGAAATAAGACATATATATATATATATATATATATATATATATATATATATTTCTCATCAACCTTGCTGTTTGCAAAGTTTTACTATCTGGAAAGATCCTCACCCCATTCTAACACTTGGGATTATTTCTCACATTCCTGATACCTATTAATATCTGTTGTAACTGTTCTATAAAGTAGTAAAGTTATTAAATTAATTTTAACATTCACTTCTCATCAACAACACAACTGCTTACATGAGCAAAGCATTTGGCTGCTCAAGTATATTTTTCACCACTCTTCAAATCTAAGTTCTGTTCCTAAAATATCTCAAATTGGTTGACTCTTTATCTCTTATTTTTCATTAGCAGTTTAATTTGCAGACCAAATACTCTCGGATCTAAAGCAACCAAAAATTAGTCTGTATCAGGTAGAGATTCGCCCACTTGTTTTTATCTATGATAACTGATTACAATTTATTTTTCAAAAATTGATTACTTCTCTCAGCTAGAGCTTCCAAAGCAAAATTCCACAGATCTAGCAGCTTAAACAAAAGAATCTCACGGTTCTAGAAATGTGTGTCTGAGGTCAGGACGCCCTTCTAAGTTGGGTTCTGGGGAAAGCTCTTGGACAGCCTCCTCCTCACGTGTCCTGCTGCACAGTGGGCTGGCGTCTTCCCGTGGTAGTGAGCACACTAAATCCTGTGGGGCACTCAGGCCATGTTCAGAACCTTATCCAAATCCAACACTCTCAGAAAGTCTCATCCACAAAGACAATTACGCTGCAGGTTTGACCTTCAGCATATGAACTTTCAGGGGTGCAACTCATACTGTGGATTAATTGTGCAAGTAGTTTCTAGAGGAAGTATAAAATACTTTTCCAAAGTCTAATTATGTAACAGTAACTCTGTTTCTTCCTTCAACTAATTTTATAAGTACAATCAAATCTACCAAATTAATCCATACTCATTAACTGTTAAGTTATTCATTATAATCGAATGCTCTTAATAACATTTTATGGTAATACTTTACTAAGAGATACAACTTACAAATATATATTTTATAGTTTTATTTTCCTTCATATATCATCTTATAACTCATTTTAATATTTCATAGAGTGTTCATTTTCCAGCAGTAGTTCAGGAGGTTCAATCTATGAATTGTTGGATACTGAGCTATTATATTTTTCCAAAATTAGCAAAAATGATTCTTTTTCCAAGATTCAGAATATTTAGTGTCCTCACATGATTTAAAATCCTGTCTCTGCACTTATGTCAAAAAGAGTCTCCACAATATTCCCATATATCTACAGCCATGCCTGGTTTGTGAACACTTCTGTCCAAAAACCATTCAGTTTGTGTACATGAATTTCAGCAAAAATTTGCAACCATTATTGATCTCTGCATTAGGGGAAACACAATTGCTGCCATCTTCCCTAGAGCTGTGGAATAAGTTAAGGTCATCAACCATGGTCACCGTATTGTACTTTTCACATGTGTCTCTCTTCCGTTCAGCTTTCTCCATTCCAGGTGCTACCACCCTGGTCCAGATCATGAGCGCTTTGCTTTCTTGAACTACAGCAATCATCTACCAGCAAATATACTTTCCCAGTTCTTCACTACAATTCACTCTCTATGTAACACTCAGAATTATTAGAGCAAAGCAGAGCAAAGCAAAAGGGAAGGCATGGATTGAATGAAGCCAACGGCTAACTAAAACTCGTTTCATGGCTTCCCTTTACCTGTACAGCCTGTACAGCCCTGTGAGATCTCCCTGTCAGAATCTCTTAGGCTTCACATGTGCTACTCTTGTCCACCCTCTAGCTGTGACATCCCAAATAATTTCAAAATCATAGCAATTGCACATGCTTTCACTTCTTCATGCAGGATTTCTAGGATGTTTTACATCTAACCCTACCAATTTGACTGGTAGTATATTACTGCAGTTAAAAGATATAGACAGAAAAAGATATAGACAATATAGACCACCTGCAGTATAATCCCTCCTCAATCTTTACTAATGATATGCATTTGGGGAGGCTCTAAAATTGCACTGCATTTTATTTATTTATAAAACTGGAGCTAATAATATTGCCTATTTCAAAGCTATGTTGTAGAAATTAAATAAATATATGCAGTGCATTTAAAAGAACATATAGTGTACTTAAAGCCCTCAGAGAAGCCTTTTACCTCAATATCAATGTCCTTGAACAAGCCAAATAACTCAGTGGATTAAAGCGCCTGCAAGCAGGCACAGGGGCCAGGGGTTTGATGCTCAGGACTGCCCTGGGGGCCCAGCCCCGGGACAAGCTGAGACCACAATTGAGACTGGGTGTGGTGGTGCACACCTGTAATCCCAACTCTTGGGAGGCTGTAAACAGGCAGATCACTAGGAGTCTGATCTAGAAGTGAGACCCTGAACACCCTGTAGAGCCTTCCCTAACAATACAGAAAAAAAAATCCTTGATTGATATATATAAGTAATTTTAACAATAACTTAAGTACAGCTAACTCCAACAAATGTAAATAAATTTCATGGTTTCTCTGTCTCATTAAACCTTTCCTCATATTGTACAGTAGAATTTTGACGTTTTGTCACATTAAGATATTAATGACACATGTTTGTCCATTTATTACTCTATAACGTTTACTAATTTCTTAGTCCAGGCAAGTAAGGAGTAGCTTTCTTTTTTCATCACTGTATTTCTAACCAAACTGAGTAAAAAAAAATCAATACCTAGTTATATGTATGAATATTATTGATCAAATTGAATTTTCATTAAGCAATGGAGTGAAGCAAGATTTTGAGAAGAGGAGTAGCCATACCTAGAAGGACAAAGAAGACACTGCCACACAGGTGTGGCTCAGAAAGATAATTCATCAGATCCCTGGTTTTGAACTTTCAGATAAAAACAGCAACATTCAGCGTTAGTGAAAGAATCTAGCACAATTATGAGTGTGTAGTGCTGGTGTAAGACACATCAGCAATGGTAGGCAGTAGGTAACGTCCAGTCAAGCTATAAATAGAGGGCAGTGAATAGTTCATATAGACCATGGGTTCATTTGAGCTGTTCAGTGCTGGGTCAGGTATTGACTACATACAGGGAATGATACATGGAGAAATAAGGTCAGGACTGAAAAAACAGCTGACAATTTTGTCATCAAAAATAAAATATACCCTCATAACCTAAAATACATTGTGAGGGTGGTATAACATTAACCAGCATAAGGAAAGGATTGTGGTTCCTTAAGTGGAATTTTAAAAAATTACCTTTAGTTTTCCTACATCTGCAATGAGAGATATTTAAGAAACCTTTTTAAAGAAAACTTTGTTATGTACACTGAAAAGCAAATTAAGCAGACTTTCTTCCTGAAATGAATAAGGTTGCCTTTAATGTGTATTTTGCATTGTGTTTCATTTTTTTTATTCTACTTCACTTAAATCATTGTCACAATTTTTCTTTGCTCTGCCTTCTCTGCCAAACAGCTGATCTTATTCGAACTAAAAATCCAGCTGTTTTCATCAATCTTTCATGTTATATACAGAATTAAAAATAAATTGTCAAGTACAAACTCAGGACATTATTCAGTTCCAGAGCTAATTCAAAATCTGTTTGTCATAATATATCTGCTTCCATTCCTGTGCAAATGCTGCTTTGTGCTTAGTATTGACATTTTGCTCCATTTCACAGTTGGAAGAATTTAAACATAGACTCAAACGCTACAAATAAATGCCAATTATATTAATGCTAAACCTCAAATTATCCAAATTATAACCATTAATATAATTAACCCACAAACAAATGCTAATGTTTTTGTTAGTTGATTGTTTCAATTTATATATCTTCTTTTGGTTTCTCAGTTTTCATATTTCTAAAATGGAAAATGTTATGCAAAAATATTCCAACGTCTCTGAATTAATCTGAATTATCTATACATCAATGAATATAAATTTCAAAATAAGCCAGTACTGGATATTAATTTTCTTCATACATTGAAAAATTACTTTAAAGCTAACATAGCAATCCTGTGCTTCTTGTTACAATGCTTATTGTTCTTTTTCTACTATATCCGATATGTAGTTACAAAAAATGACTTTTTTCTAGTGTGAGGCAATTATATATATGATAGAGAAACTTCTGTCAAAATAGTGCATGCTTAGCTGGGAAATAATTAATATTACAAATTTTCAACTTGCAAACACTCCTGTATTCGTGAGAAGAACATATTTAGAGCATATTCCTATGTTTAAACTTCTAAAGAAATTAGTTATATCATTTTATAAGTTCTCTCATCTCTGAATGCACTCAATCACATCATTAATGTATATTAAATTGGTATTAACCTTGTCCCTACCACATATAGTTTTATGAAGAATGATATCACTACCTGTCAGCTAATTGTACCAATCCACTTCACTAAGTGACATAATTAATAGTCTACCATATTTACGAAGGTGACATTTCTCACTTGTTTTGAACTCTTGGCTTGAAATATGAAGAGGAGAATAAATTAAAAACACCGGGATTTTAATCCAGAATGGTTTCTAGTTGGCAGTTAAATGAAACAGCTTTCTTTCCCTTAACAGCAATAAAATAGAAAGCACTAATTGCCCCTTTTTATAGGTGCAATTGGAACCTAAAGCTCCAGAGACAGTGTGGGCAGTAAACCACTGTTAGAGTCTATTACACCATCTGCACCTTGAAATTGCAGCCACCAAATCAGCAAACAAACTTAAGACTTGTTCACGCTAAATATCTTATTCCAAATTTTCACATTGTGTATTAACATGCTCTAGAGACTCTGACTAATAGAAACAAATTTTCTACCAAAAACACTCAGATTTCAACCCAAATACATTCTTGTATGGTTAGAGTTTTTTAAACTAAATTCAAACAAGTTGAAGATCTGCTGTACAATTTTAAAGGGATTTAAAAAAATCTTCCTATTTTGCTTCCTTTTCTAACAATATTAACTTACTTTTCCAAAAAGTGAACATTTATAATATTTTTAGCAATTGTGATATGCAACTCTCTTCAAAATATTAGCCAAATATGTTAATATTTAACCTATGCTCTGAAATACGTTCTGTATTCCAAATACATCCATCAACACAAAAATAAAACTCAAGAAATGAATTTTTGCATAAAAATATTACTGTTGAAGCTATTAACATAGAAATCATCAATTGACAGAAAAACACATGTACTCATATTCTTTATTTAGAGTACAAACAACCGTATTGTATACCTACGCATTCATAGAGTTTTTAAAAGACAAATTCTAAAATGTAACACAGTATTTAATGACTGTAAACATTACATAAAATTTAATTTAAATTAAATTTATATTTAATCTGAATATTGACCAATTTATATTACTTACTCTTTGAAAAAAAAAACTATATTGAGTTAAAAATAAAGCTTTTACTACTTAAAATAAAGAGACTCTTTAAAAAAAAGAAAAGCTGCTGGAGATGGGCAGATAGCTTGGTGCTCTAAGCACTTGCCTGACAAATGAGAGGTCTGTATTTCAATCCCCAGTGCCACGTGCTATGTAGGCCACAGAACCCCGGGCAACCATGCCAGCCCCCAAAACAGGCGCGATTGCACATATCTATAATCCCAGTGTTGTGGAGGCTGAGACAAGAGGATCACTATGAGTCTGAGCTGCATAACAAGACCATGTAGCATAAAAAATAATAACTTTAAAAATATAGGTGCTATGATAGGATTCTTTGTGTGTGTGTGTGTGTGTGTGTGTGTGTGTGTGTGTATGGTACTGGGGATCTCCCTGGCCCTATGATAGGATTTCTAAGGTTGTACAAATGTAACCGATTTTAAATTTTAAATAGATGATGTATGCTTCTCAAAGTTTTAATGAAAACAACTTTTTATATTCTGAGGTTGCATTTTTAGAATATTTTCATAATTATGAAAATTAGCACATCATAATTACTTTAAAATTAATCATGCTAAAATATTCCTAGAAAATTTCCCTTTGAAGTCTTTCAAATATAAAATGTATCCATGCATTATTCATCAGAAAAGGCCTACCACATATCTCATTGATTTGAAATTAAATTCCATTCACTTATGGAAAGACATTGTATCAGTTTATATGCATATGAAATAATCATCACTGTCTACATATGACATCTTTTTCCTGAGTGAATGAGTGAGCCCTCTTTTTTTCAAATCACACCTTCCTGTCATGCTATCCCTTCCAAAAGAACAGAATAGTTGTTGAGATCTCTCAGATTTCTGAAGACTGGAGATATCACCCAGCCCAACATTTTGACAGATTTTTAATTATTAATTGGTTTGAACTCTTTGAGAAAGAAAAAACAGATGCCTTCTTGTGCTACTAAATATTAGAGATAGAGCAGCAGAGTATCCACAAGGAGTACAAAATAGAAAATAAGAAGAAACATAGGAAGGCTAGGAGCAATCAAAAGAGAAGAGGATGTTACCCAGTACCTAGATGGAGGGTGTCGACCTGCTTACATTACACACCGCATTGAAAGGCAACATCCAGGCCAATCTTACAGCACATTTCTGTGCAGTAGGAGTTAAATTATCTTGAAAGTCTGTTATTGGAAGAATATATGCATATCTCTTTGCTATATGGTTGACTGGCTTGTTGGCTCATTGCCTTGATACTTAGCCTGTCACGTGTATCTCATAAGCAGGTGAGGCTTTTTGCTACCTCCAATACATTACAATGTCTCCAAATGTTAAAACCAGCACAGAATTTGTAGTCACAATTTTGTTGACCAGTTTAAATTCCTTCTTCTCTTCTATTAAAATTCCCTTACAAGTTACAATAATTTGATTTTTACCTAATTACTCAATAATCAGTGTTAAGTAATACTTTATGTGCCTTTTTACTTAATTATGTGTGAAACTTACAATGAAAGATTAACATGTAAATTTAAAACCATAAAGGTTTTACTAGTTTTGTCTCAGTTCTATGCTTTCATCAAAATGAGATATTAATGACACTTGAAAAACATCAAATTCTACTGAAAATCTGTGAAATCTTAAAAAAATACAATGCTCCTATTACCCATGCACTGATCTGTACAAAAAATACTTTTGACATATTTTAATTGGTTATTTCCTGGAATTCATTTTGAACACTATTCTTATACTACACATTAAATGTGGTCAAAAGAAAATAGTTCCATTTTTCACTAAATCCCCCAAAACTTCATGAAATATTTTTTTAAAAAATAAACAAATAGCAGGTGAGATAACAATAAACATCCAGAAATGCTTGAAACTATAAACAAGGGGGACAAGAAGTCGCTGAGTTATAAGAGCTGGCAAATCTGAAAACAGCACCACCACCAATAAAACATCACAGGACTCACCGTGCAGGCCAAAGAAACATAGGAACCAAAAGAATTAGTATTCTGGAGTTGAAAGCCTTCCAAAAGAGCAATTATAACATTAGACTTAAATCCAGATTATGCAAGCAGAGCATTCTCCTCTGTTAGGCAATTTATTCTCTGGTAAAGTTTGTTCATAAAGACTTAAATTAGAGCTGCCTTTTGGGGGCAGAGTGAAGTGTCTGCTGAATATAAGAAGACTTCAAACAGATATAATAAGGGAATATAACCATTCATTTTAGATCACCATTTAGAAAACTCTGTAAAATTTTTATGATATGGACTAAATCTGTTTTCACGCCTCCTTTCACGTTCGTTTTGTTTGTTGTCATTTTTGCTTTTCTAATTTTGCAAAAGTAGGATTTTATCTCCTTTGTACAATAACTGGTACATAATGGAATTTCAGAATATCTTTTTTCTATTGTGCTATCCCTTAAATTTATATTTCCAATTGTCCTTTAAGAATTTCCCTTGTGACACTTAAAACTGCAGTGGATATATACTTGTTTTCTGAATTTTCTTTTTGTAATCTCCTGTTGTTTTTATATCTATGGAATAATGTTTCTTAGCTTCAAAAGTTATTGACTATTAGTTTTCATAGGCTTTATTTTTGTCACACACCCAGTATTCTTATTTTTTTTTATTGAGTTTATTTTGTTGTTTGTACAGTTCAATTCTCTTTTCATGTCGTGCACTTTTTCAACTGTTTGGTGATCCTTGTCTGTTCATGTTTAATAGTATGATTGAATAACATACCTGGAGATCTGTAGGAAATGTTAGGGTTTTTGGCTACTGACTCTGAAAATTATCTCAGATAAATGAGCATTATATTGATATTTCCCCCCCCAAAGGTAGTATCAATAGTTTAGCTGTCAGCTTTGGCCATAACATATATTGATTCCTGTTACTTCAAATTCTCAGTTAAATGTTTTCACAAGGGTTTGGATTTGGGACTCTTTTGTTACATCAGTATATTATTTTATTTTAATAAAATTATAATTTAATACATGTACTTTTTTGCTATTCTTTTTGTATTAGAATACAATCATGCAGTTCAAATTTTCTGCTCTACTTCAGTCCTAATTTCATTAAAATAAGCAGTCTTAATATGTAAACTGTCAGTCCTAAATATGCAACATTTCCTAGAATTTATTAGTCAAGTTAACAATCTCTAGATGCATTCCTACCTTGTTAGAGTATTAGCACTCTATGATATTATTCTATGACCTTAATCCAAAGTCACAGCACATTTACTAACACTGCTTAGGCCTCTAGCATTCTCAGTACCCTTTTACTACTTAACTAAGTGAATTTAACTTTATCCAAACTATTTAACTTTTTTTTTACATTTTCTGCAACTTAGAAACATGTACCCCTACCTTAAACTTTAATTTAAGATATTTTGGGGTCTAATTGATAGATCCATACTTAGGCAATTACAAATGATGGGTTTTTTTTTTTGTTTTTTGTTTGTTTGTTTGTTTGTTTCCAGAACCAGGGATAGAATTCAGGCCCTTCTGCTTACCAGACAAGCACTTATTCTACTGAGCTATCTCCCTGGCTCCTTAAATTCTATGTTGATGAACTTGCATTTTTCTATCCATCTCACATTGGTGTTTTGTTTGCATTTTGATAATCTTTTGACCAATGTCTTTATTCCAGTTATTAATTTAAGAAATGGTCAAAAGAACAAAAGTGAGGGTAGAACCTTGTAAAATAATGCTGAAAAGTATTAAAAAATTAACACAATAACCAGACACTTTAGTAAAAGCCACAGAAACATTAAGAACATTCTTTCAGAGGGAGCGATCTCTGAGCTAGGCAGCAAAATGGACGCGGGATTCTTCCGTGGAACAAGTGTAAGACAGGATAATCAGTTCTGCTACAAACAGAAGAAACTACTGAAGCAGCTGAAATTTGCAGAATGCTTAGGAAAATAAAGGTGTACATGAAAAAAGTAAATTGGGAAATTATAAAGCCTTGGAAAACAAAACAAGTGACAGAAATCCTTGTATTTGAAGATGATGTTGTGATTGAGTTTATATTCAACCAGCTGGACGTGAACAATCCAGATTCCAAAATGATACAAATCAACCTGACTGGGGTTTTTAAAATTATTTTTATTGAGAAACAAATAGCAATGAGACAGTTCCAAAACCGATTAGTAGGACAGTTTCAATA
>NDGN011335986.1:0-13557 GCA_002564285.1 Tympanoctomys barrerae | reverse complement strand
CCTCCCTCTTTCCCCCTCCCTCCCTCTCTCCTTTCTTCCCTCCTTTTCTCCTTTCTTCCCTCCCTTTCTCCTTCCCTCCCTCCCTCCCACAAATATTAAGAGTATTTCCATGTACAAGATGCTATTCTAGTTCCAGTGAAGACGTAACAGGTCCCTATTTTTGCAGCGCTCATATTCTACCATGTGTTTTGTTCATGCTGCACTTTCTCTGCCATGTGCCTTTGCATCTGTAGAACCTTTAAACTGGCCTGTCCTGAGTAAAGAATCCAGTATTCACATACATGTGTATTTAGAGAGAGTTGTATATGTGTGTATATATGTATGTATGTATGTATGCACCAAAATAGAGTTGAGCCGTGTAATTCTGTGGTAACTTGTTCACCTACTTTTTTTTTCTATAGCCTATGATTTTTTTTTAATGGTGCTAAATATTTTCACAGGTTTTTTTTTTTTTCCATTTTGTTTTTTGTTTTGTGGTACTGGGGATTGAACTCCTGACCCTGCACTTTCCATGCAGGTGCTTAGTCCACTGAGCTATCTCCCAGCCCTTCCACAGTATTTTTAATTTGGGAATGCAGTCCCTTACATGGCTGGACCATGATTTATTTTACCAAATTCTTCTTAAGAACATTTTGATAATTTTCATTTTTCTGTTACATTAAATAGTACTGTGATGACCTTCCTTGTTCTAAATTTTTTTAATTAGCCACAGTTAACTTTATAGGGCAAGGTTTTGGAAGTCTTTACTAGTTCAAAAGTTTGGCAGAATGTTAGGGCCTTAAATACGTATTGCCAAACCGCCCACTATAAATAGGTACATGTCTTGGCAGCAGTTTTTCTTGATCCCAGGAGAAAAGAAAAATGTAATGTTCGAATTTTCAAAAAGCTTAATGTTGAGACCCTAAATTCAGGACTGAGTCATTGAAACCCGAGAAAGCACAAAAAGTCCTGTGGATTTTATTTTGTTTTTTCATGAGTCCCCAGTTAATGTCTTTCTACCATGTGGCTCTGTTTTGTTATGACTTACTGATGTTATTTTCCTTTTCTTTTTGCCCACTCAATTCATTTTAAACAGCTCTGGAACAATTATTTCCATTTGGCAGTAGCATTTCTCACCCATGAGTCCCTTCAGCTCGAAACCTTCTCCCAAGCCAAACGCAACAAAATTGTGAAAAAGTAAGTGTCCTTTTAAACTCGCTTAGGATTGGGAAGGCGATTTGTCTGTTTATAGTCAGAGGGATGTGTTTGGTGGGGCTGAAATGACCATTCAGTGAATGTCCATGTTGTCAGCGTAGTAGGTCTTGTTCACTTCATAGGCCTAAAATTCCCTCAAGTTCACTTTTTTCCCTCAAAGTTCCATCCTTCTTCCCATCAGCCATCCCATGCTGTTCTAAGCTACCTGGGAGGCACAGGTCAGCCCCCTGTGCCAGGAACACCTGCCATCTGCTGGCAGTTCTTGCAAATTGCAGGCTTAGAGCCTCCCCAGCAAAGTGGGCTCCTTTGGCGCATGGTCATGTCTACCAAAAAGCTAAATTCCAACAGAATCTACAGATGCTCTCCACGTTTCCTGCCTTGGAATTCAAAACAGAATGATGTGCAAGACTAAGGAGAGGTTGAGGAATGTGTGGAGGAGAGGTTAAGGAGTGCATTCCATTGTGTTCCTCCAGGTCTGTTTTGGAATTAAGGGAAATTTTTAAATACGGTTCTAAATATGGTTCTGGCTTTTAAAGACATTTAAAAAGAATTTGAAAAAGAAAAAAATCCTGTTTGGGGCACGTGTGCAGGAAGAGAGTGGTGACCACAGGCCATGTGCTACAGCCTGATTTAGGGTGTATCAGGAGCATTTCTAGTATCCATTTTTGACACTTACATTCCATTTGCTCAAAGGAATCCAGCCCCGTATGTGGTATGTGGTACGGGTCAGACTCGGGCATGAGAATTCATAAGAGGCTTTTTAAGCAGCTTTGTTTTACCTCCAGCCAAAAATCATTGCCTCCTGGCCCTGTGTTTCTTCACAAAGGCAGTGCTGATGAAGAACCTTTTTTAGACAGTATTTTCCTAATGACTCCCCCACGAAATTTCAGTACCACAGATAAACTCTGCACCTGTTGATGTGCTACGTCAACATGAATTATCTCCATGCTCCATGAATTCTCTTTGCTGCCTACCTACATAAGGACAGCCAGGCCCGGTGGTCCATGCCTGGAATATCAACATTCTGACAGGCTGACGTAGGAGAATTGAACCAGCCCGGACAACTTACTGACTCAGTGAAACTTTGTCTCAAAATAAAACATAAGAATTAGGGACATAGCTCAGTGCAAAGGCCCGGAGCTCCGTCCCCAGTACTGTGAATGAATGAGTGAATGAACATACAAATGGATGAGTAAAGGATAAGAAGCAGTAAGACTTACTTTTGTCTGCAAGGACCAGTTTTATTCCTGTGGAGAGTATGGCGCCCATTGAGAGCACATGGACTAGGGCAGCGGTAGCAAACCTTCAGTACATGCCTCCCAGCTGGCACTTTGTCATCACTATGAAAGTTCTAGAAGTTTGCCATCACTAGGCTAGAGATTTCTGGCATGAGCACTTCGAAAACCAGGCTGGGGTGGGTGTGTATTTCCCAAGTGTCAGTTCCAGATGCCACCCTGTATGTTGGCCAGTGGGCTCAGTACGTAGAAGCAACTGCTCACTCACCTTCTTTTCCTCAGGGCTTCACTCTTCTTTCATCATTAAACTCATCTTCTCAGTTATTTCTCAGCATTTCCATCTGGTCACTTCTGCTGCTGAAGATGCCTGGTTGAAGCTCATTTAGGTCCTGGCCTCGTTTCCTCAGTGCTTCTGTCTCACGCAGGTCCCTGAGGGCAGCGGGCTGCTTTCGCTGCCCCATCGTGCGCTTGGTTCTCCGTGTCTGCGAGTTCTGCATGTTCCACTAACAAACAGATCAAACATCTTCGGGGGGGAAATTACATCTGTACTTGATACATAGGCTTTTCTTTCTTCACATTGTTCCCAGATTGATCCAGTGTCACAAGCAGTGCCATTGCATTTGTACTGCTCAAGGTGTTTTAGATAGGTTAGAGATTATTCAGAGCAAAGGGGAAGATGTGCGGGTGATGGGCAGGTCCTGCGCTGTGTTACAAACAGGATGCAGATCCTGCAGATTTGGGGATTACGGAGAATCCTAGAACCAATCCCCTGCCGACACCCAGGAACAGCTGTATGGCATCCACCTTGCTTCCACTGCAAACCCGTTTCTTGGTCTATGGTCTTCTTCCTAGATACGGGGACATGAGAAAGGAAATCGGCTTTAGGATCCGGGACATGTGGTATAACCTGGGTGAGTGTCGGCGCCTTGAACGGCCCCCAGCATCCCACAGTGACTTAATTCACATAACCCCGAGACTTACTTGGTCGTGTATCTGTAAGTAAAAGTTGATTCATAAGTTCTACACTCTTGTCTCAACTGGGACATTGACAGTAGACTGTTATCACGGCATCCACGTTGTCAGAACACTATCCCCTCGCTTCTCAATTGAGGCAGTTTGCCCACAGAAACCCTTTCTTTTCTTATGGACTCTAGTGGAAGATTGTAACACTTTTGTGAGTGGGAAGTGAATTTTAAATATTTTCACTTACTTTCATTTCAGGTCCCCACAAAATCAAATTCATCCCCTCCATGGTGGGTCCTATTCTGGAGGTCACTCTGACCCCAGAAGTGGAGCTCCGGAAAGCCACCATCCCCATTTTCTTTGACATGATGCAGTGTGAGTTCAATTTCAGTGGAAATGGCAACTTCCATATGGTAAGGAGCAGCGGGCTCCGTAAGCTGACTAATGCGCGTGCACCAACTCTCCCTTATTGTCTTTCTGTAAGCAGAAGCAGTAGCCTGGAAAATGCAAATTCAAGTCAGTGCAGGCACTTCTTTTTATATTTCATTTTGTAAATCAGTTAGAGATGGAATCAGATGTCCAGGCCCAGAGCCGAGGAGCCGTCTTCTTGCTCCATGTTTTTCCAAAGCGGCACTGTCTGTGCTGCAGGCTGACTGTGTGCTCTTGATCCTCCTGTCTCCTGCAGTGTAGCAGTGAACTGAGAGCATGAATGCGTGGCTGACGGGAGGGTGTAGCGGATCCAGCTCCCATCCTTCACTTTCCAGCTTGAAGGACTTCAGTTTACCAAGTTCTCTCTGTTGCCCAGTGACCTTTGTACGAAGTGTGTTAACACCGAGGAAATCTTTTTGTAGCTATGAAGCTCAGCAAAAGCAATCTTAGTACTAAGAGCAAGAACAAAAAAAAAAAGAAAAAGAGAGAAAATTAAATCATGAAGCTATTTTTATATGCATAGTTGTAACGGAAAGTAACGTTTTGGGTTTGTGGTTGTTGCATTGTTATGTTTTTGCAAGAGTCACGAGAGACTGCTGCAGAGTGTTTGACAGGGTCTTGGTGTGCTAGCCTTGGGCCAGGGAGAGCCAGGTCCTCCCCACCTGTGTTGTAAACCATTCCCAAGTGGAGGGTTTGGGCTAGTTCTCAAAAGATTGGACGTGTGTCCCTAGTGTCCCCTGCTAAGGAGGCAGCACCCTCCTGTGAAATTTCTCATTCTGCTTTCAGTTTGAAAATGAGTTGATCACAAAGCTGGACCAGGAGGTGGAAGGAGGCCGAGGAGATGAGCAGTACAAGGTTCTTCTGGAGAAGCTGTGAGTGTCCCTGGGACAGAGCCTCGTGTGGGTGGTGTCGCCGAGCAGCGGGCAGGGCAGGGCCTCTGCTGCCTGTGTGGCAGTCAGGCAGCCTCAGGATCCTGTGTCCTCGCCGGGGCCGACAGGATTTGTAGCCCCCGCTACTGATGCAGCCCCCGCTACTGACACTGTTGAGCTGTGAGTCAAACGCCTGTGTTGTCCTGGCCACCAGGCCCTGGTGGACTGAGCAGATGGAGGAGAGGAGGAGACGTTCAGAACAGTGGCACATTGCCCAGTCTTTGAATTTTTGAACTTCAGCAAGAGTGTTAGCACCTCTAATTATGGCTTCAAAGCAACCATTTAAAGGAAAAACATTTCAAGGTCCACCTTATATTTAAAAATACCTCATGTCCCATAAAAGACCTCTATGAACAAAGCGATTCTGTCCCCCGCCAGCTTGCTCTCCCCACTGCCTGTCCCTCACCCCTTCTCTGAGCATATCCACTCCTTCCTTCTGAGCTAACGGGCACCTCTGTCTCGCTGCATTCCACCCTGTCCATACACGTCCCCCTCCTCCTCCTTGCCCTCTCTGTTCTGTTCTGCGCATGTCCCAGAATGGTAAAAGAAGTGTCAGTGCTTTCAGTCTCGCTGGACGTTGGTGCTGGAGAGTGCTTGCTCTGGTGTCCTCCCCACAGGCATCTGATTTTGCGTCCAGCGATTCAGTCTACCCAGCACCTGCTTTTGTTCTATCCAGGAGAATATTTTATTTTTAATGTCAAATGATAAAAATGATTAAAATGATCAAATAAATAATTTGATAAACATGATCAAATGATAAAAATGAGCTGATACATCAACATAACACAATGCAGAGTTCATGCTTTAAAACATAGTGGTGACACTGTTGCTATTATTATTTCCAAAATCGTCCACCATTCCCTGAGCATGTAGTAAACCTACGCTGTATCTGTCGTGTTCTCTGGACTTTTACAATATTGACCAACTGTATCCTCTGAGTATGCATGTGGTTCTTTCTGTTTTCACCTATTTTGTGAACTAGGCTGAGCATGAGGCCAGGGACCAGCACTCTACATAGTCAGGACAGTGGAACTGATGGATAGCTTATGTTTGAGAGAGCGAGAAGTTTTTCTTGATGTTAAGCCCTTTGGGGGATGATTTTGTCCTGCTTGACCTTCCAATCTCCAGTTTATGATGCTAAGCTATCCCGATGCCATACAGAACAGCAAAACAACTTACATATGTATAGAAACACACGCCATATTCACACATGATGAATCCCTCATTTCTAAAAACTGCTACAGCTTAGTTTTCATGTAAAAATCTTCATTTTTTTCCTAGCTTTTTGGGATCACTGGTTCAGAAAAGCGTGATTATTCAAGTTGCCAAGGCTAAGAATAACTCTGCAGCCTGCGCTAGTTCTTTGGACCCATTTCTTTCTCTTCTGTTTTCTTCTTCTCAAGTTCTCTTTAACCATCCACTCTAAGACGCTGTAGTACTCTGCTCCACAAACTCCTTGTGTATCAGCCCAAGGTGAGAGAATTGGACCCCAGGTGTAACCCCAGTCTGCTGTTTACAACTCTGCATTTCTACCTTTTTTTTTTTTTTTCTCGGAACCGGGGATTGAACTCAGGTCCCTGTGCTTGCCAGGGAAGCGCTTATTCCACTGAGCCATCTCCCTGGCCCTGCATTTCTACCTTTTAAAAAAGTCTTTTCGTGAAGAGCCACCTGTCTTAATGTCCACCAGTTTCCTTGGGGCTCGCTCTCTCTGCCAGCCCGAGGCATCCCAGAATGCCCATGAGATGCCAGCCTAGGGAAAGATTGTCCCACACAGCTGACTGCAGTAGCCAGTCAGCATCAGTGAGCCTTTAGACAAAAGTTCTTGTTTCTGCAATGTCCGGTGAAAGACCCACAGGCACAAACTGACCTTCCCAGAAGGCCGTGGGGGGCTGGGAGCCGAGCCAAGTGCTAATGAAGTGTGGCTGTGGCAGGAGCAGAGGCCCAACCAACGGAAGGTACCAGGACGGGGTGGGGCTCAGCAAAGTCTGAGCACGTCCACTCAGCTGACATCCTCTGTCACTGACTCCTGCCACCTGCTGCGGGGTTTTATCCATGCTCACAAATGTTATAAAAGGGCAGGGTAGAAACGGGGCATTTGTCTCTACCACAACCCCCTCCAGGCTCCTAGAACATTGCCGGAAACATAAGTACCTCTCTGGCTCCGGGGAAGTCTTTGCCTTCCTGGTCAGCAGCCTCTTGGAGCACCTGTTGGACTACAGAACCATCATCATGCAGGACGAGAGCAAAGAGAACCGCATGAGCTGCACCGTGAATGTGCTGGTAGGTGTCCACCCCAGGAAGGGAGGAGGGTGCTGCGCGGCCGCCATGCTGCCTGTGGCACTGGGCCAGGGCCATCTTCCGGTGCACACGTTCGCTGGGTCACCTTAATGGATAAGTCTGACCTGCCAAATCATAGAGCAGTGGCTGAGTCAGCTTTGGGCTCCCAGGACCTAGCAGGTACAGGCCTTGAATATAAATTTAGAAACAAAACACGCAGCATAAGCACCGAATTCACCCCTTCTAAAGACCATCGTCCACCTGCTTCTCTGTTTTACTAATAATGTCGTGGTTGCTTTACTGCTAGAATTGGAAGACATGGACAGAATCCCTGTAGCACAAAGAGTTAGTCTGCAGCATCCTCGCGAAGGTAGAACTCTTTGGTCTTGCCTTGCCTGGGCATGTGTCACCCACCACTGCAGACCCCAAGGCTCAGGCGGCTGAGGACACCTCTGCTGACTGTAAACTAAGAAATTACTACCTTCCTGATTCTCTGAGAAAACAGTGTATGAGGCACCTTCAGGGTGAGATTGGCGTCTGTTCAGTTAGATTTTCATGTTTCTGGAAGCGTGGTCCTTTAAGAAAGCTCTCTAATCTACCTTCTTTATGAGTTGCCTTGCCTTATGGAATTTAGTAAACGAAATGATGAACTTTTTGGAAAACGCATCATTGAAAAGCCATTTTTTTGTTAAGTAGTTTAAATTTACATTGGTATTTTATGATCTTTATTTTTTGGCAGAATTTTTATAAAGAAAAGAAGCGAGAAGACATATACATCAGGTAAGCTGAAGGAAACTAAATGCTTCAGCTTTTTGTGTCATGGTTTTGTGATCAGCGACAAGCACCTTGCCGCAACACCTGGCTTGCTGCTTGGGAGCCCCCATTTCTCCGCAAGACTGAACTCTCCCAGGAGGCAACACAAGCACCTGTGAGCGAGGGAGGAGTGGGCCTGTTAGGCTTGGAGGAGAGAGAGAGACTTCTGCCGGGCACAGAGGGAGCAGGCAGTAGAGTTCACCTGCCTTGGAGGCTTTGCCCGGGGCCCTGAGTCCCCAAGAGGAAACATTGGTGCATAAATCACGTGTGCTCCAGGGCAAGATTCCATAATGTTGGCCTTCTTCCCAAAGGAGAGGAAGACCTGAAAGGTAGTTAAGGGCCACTGACAGAAGGGAAGAAGAAAAAGAATAAATAGAGTAGGAAAGTCACAGGCAGAGAAGTGACATAACAGGAGTAAGAGATGGGAAGTGACCAGCTCCTTTGCTGAGGCAAAGTGTTCTTGTGGTAGAGGGGAAGGCGGAGCGGGAGCTGGGGCCTGAGCTGATGAATGCTGGTCCCACATCTGTCCAGGCTGACGAGGTGCCCCCTGTCTGCCCTTCCTACAGGTACCTGTACAAGCTTCGAGATCTGCACCGAGACTGCGAGAACTACACAGAAGCGGCCTATACTCTTCTCTTACATGCTGAGCTTCTGCAGGTAAGAGGGTCAGCGAAGCCTGTCTGCACAGAACGGAAGGTCACTGCCGATGTCCCGACCCTGTAGTGCCATATGCGGAACATTTCATGAGGACAAAGAACCTTATGGAAGGGAAGTCCTTTATCTAAGGACATGTTTACGCTTGATTTTAGCCAAAAGGCCAAGACGCGATCTAAGGACATTTTTAATACCTTCTGTGTGGACATAGCTACTTTTCAGGCGCAGGTTGGGGAAGTGTCACTTATTGTTTATATGAAAAGCCTTAGCAAGCACAGCACAGCTAAGAGATGTCTGGGAACTGACATTCTAATTAATGAAAGAAAATGCACATTGATTAATATATAAAGAGCTCTGTTAAAATGCAGCGAGGTGAATTACCAATAAAGTACCATCCAAGCATCCTCCTCTTTATGCTCACTCTTCAAGTAAAGTCGTATGGTGGCATGTATTTCCAGCGAGCCCTGACTGCCTCCTCTACCTTTGGATTTGTGCATAAGCTTGTGTCATCAGTCTTTGAGCAGCTGGGACTCACGCTTGTCACTAACAGAACCCTCCTTTCCCTGCCTGTGCCCCTCCCAGCCCACTCCCACTGCTTTCCCTCACTGTGTCAACACTGTGGCGCCACCATCTGCTCCCTCGCCCTCCTGGGCATCTTTGATTCTTTCAGTCACTGCCTTTCATATTCTCCATGAACAATTTAGGGGCTCCAGCCTCCCCTGGAACGTTCCACTAATCCACCCACTTTTCTTTTATCTACTTGCTGCGCCCTAGCCTGAGCCACCATCATGTCTCACTTGCGTACTTTAGTGGCTTCTTCTGAAGCATGTTGGTCTCCATTCTTAAACCCAGCATTTAATTTTCTGCTACAGTTGAATTAACTGATTGTTTTACGGTGCTAGGAATTGAACCAAGGGCCTCAAGTGTACCACACAAGCATTCTTCCACTGAGCTACGATTTTATTTTATCCTAATATGTAATGATCCTTCTGTTTGCAGTCTCCCCAGCGCTGGGATTATAGGCGTGCGCTGTAGTGGCCAGCTCAGCACACCCAGGGTGGGGATCGAACCCCAGTCCCTGCGCTTAGCATACTAAGTGCTAAGTATGCTAAGCTATCCTGCTGGTCCACCCTAATGAATGTTCTAAGCTAGGAAACAAAGGCATTCCCTGCTTCATACTTCCCAGAGGAAACTCACTGAAGTCCTACTCCAGATTGGGACGCTAGTGAGCTCACTATGTGTAGGTTAGTGAGTGGGGCCTGGTGATTGTAGATTTCATGGTAGGATGACTCTGAGGAGACCCTGGGGCCTCAAACTGTCTTTTCCTGGGGGCTGCTGGAAAGTTAAACTCTCCCATCCTGATGTAAGGTGTGAGGTGCTGACAGAGCTTTCTTCCCAAATAGCTACTCGGCAGAGATGACATTCATTAGGCATAGTTCATGCTGCCTTGGTCCGGAGGTCCTAGCTTGTCACAGGTCCACTCCTGCACCTCTCAGTGCTTACTTGCATGTCACCATGCTGGACCATAGTACCTGCATATTAGTTTTGCATAATCCTTGTGAGGCTGATGCTGGCTTATCTACTGCAATTTTTTTCAGGCTGCGCGTTTTCTGTTCTGTGTGCTCACCTCATACCTGAATCCATTCCTTTTCAGAGCTGTTAGTTTTTGTTATCCATCTACCTCCTCCCCGTACTGTATACAATAGTTTGTCAGTGAATAGCTTTGTACTTTGAGAACACAACCATGGTTGCAAACAGAGTTAGGTTTCCCTCCTCCTACCCGTATTTATAGTCCTAACGTTGTTTTCATCTGGCTGTGTCAGTGGTTCTGTCTTGACCCTAGTCATGTTGGTTACCAGTCTTCCTTTAATCTCTGTGAGCCTGAGAATGTTGTGTTTGGCCAGTTGGTATTGCATTTGTTTTAATGCTAGTATATTGAGTGTGTATTGTGTAATCTTTTCATTTAGTAAGGAATTTAAATTACAACATGGTTGAGTCAAATATATATGCATATAGACATTCATATACATGTATGTCACTGTTTTTTGTCATAAATATTAGGTGCATTCCTCTTTTAATGAATGAATTTGATGCGCTAATTGCTTATGTTTCTGTGTTCCTTTTTAGTGGTCCGACAAGCCCTGTATGCCCCATTTGCTTCAGAGGGACACGTACTATGTTTACACCCAGCAAGAGCTGAAAGAGAAATTATACCAAGAAATCATATCATATTTTGACAAAGGCAAAGTGAGTGTTGGCTTGTTTTGGTACGACTAGAAAGAAATGTGACTGTACTCAGTGCAGTTCTGAAGCTGATCACCCAGAGTTGGTGCCGCATTCACAGGTCTTGCTTTTTCTTTTGCCTTTATCTTTTTTGGTGATGAGGACCAAACCCAGGGTTTGCAGTTTCCTAGACAAGCATAATCCCCAGCCCTGAGTCACAAGCTAAGTGAACCATCCCCATGAAAACCTACCTCACTTTTTTTTTTGTGGCCCCGGGGATTGAACTCAGGCCCTTGGGCTTGCCAGGGAAGCGCTTATTCTACTGAGCCGTCTCCCCGGCCCCCATCTCCCTTTTGATGAGGTTCCCAGACCATCCACATTTCTGAGCAATGAGCTATAAATTTGGGGGTGCCCATGATCCCTAGTAAGTAACAACTCAGAAAAGTGCTCTGTGTAATGATTACATTCTATAATAAGGGGCTTACACCAGTACCAGTCAGATGAAGAGACATCTAGGGCCTGGTCTAGCAGGTTCACAGACAGAGGTCTTGTTCCTGTCCTTTGAACTCAGGGCACATCACCTTGGCAACTGACCTCCTCATTAGGCTAGTGGCTTGTGCCTGTGGTCTCAGCTACACAGGAGGCTGAGGCAGGAATATCTCTTGAAGTCAGGAGTAGGAGAGTAGCTGGGGCAACACAGACCTTCAAGTAAAAAAAAAAAAAAATTTGATGTATTTACCAACCAGGAAGCTCACCTGAGCCTCCGTAAGTAGAAATGTCCACTGTATAGACTGATAGAGTTCCTGGCTAATGATTGAACTCAGTCTCCAAGCCCCTCTCTTCCCTAGAGTAGGGCTAATAACAAAGGGCTGGAACCTGCCACTTCCTTCTTACCTGGTTGGTGTTTCTGGCCAGGCCAGCCCACTTCCTGAGATCATTAGCATAAATGTAGGCGGGGCCTTCCTAGTCACCTTATTAGCATAGAGTCTGGTGGGTGTGGTTTAAGGGGCCAATCAGCAGTAGACATTCCTATCCCTGGGTGAATTCCAAGGGCTTCTTTTCTGAACTCACCAATTGTTTAATGTTCAACAGTGACTCATTGACTTTTTGTCATATGCTTGTGCATCTTTGAACTTGAATATTTTCTATGAGTGAAAATAAGAATACATATTGGATTCTGAAAGGTTATGAATATTCTTCCAATGAGGACACTTTAATAGTGAAGAATAGAAGGGGCAGCCCATGTTTTCATAACCGTAATTTCCTTTTAAATTTTGCTGGGCACCAGGAGCATCAGTTGCTATGTATCCTCAGAAGATGGTTGACAGAAATGTGGCACACACCTCATTCACAGGTCGGCCTGGTGTGACGCTAGAGGTTGGAGGTAACAGATTTAAATGGTTGCAGGGGCAGGAAGGTAAACTAAACACAGAACAGGGCCAGGACGTGGTGGAATCTGAGGAAGTGTGTCCAGTAGAAAGGCTTGGGAATTACAAATGGAAGAACAGAAGTTAGGGGATGATTGGAAGAAAAGAAAGATGTGTTTTGCTAGCCAAACAAATCTCAAATTCAGCCTCGCTAGTTCTTGTGTCCAGTCTTTGTCTGTGTTCTTAGTAAAAATCTAGTTAAAGTATGCATAGTCAATAAGCTAAATACTATCTGCTCTATATGTAAGGAATTTGAGGCCTTTTTAGTAGGATATATTTGCTGAAGCATTTTAGTTCTTGAGCACTTTGTCCTCTTAAAAAAATTACTGAGGATCCCAAAGCATGATTGTTCCTATGGGCTCTATCTACTGATATTTGTACTCTTTGAAATAAAAGCAGAACAATATAAATATTTACTTGCTGGTTCCTTGAACAATGACAACACTGCTACCTGTTAACATAGATCATTGGTATTTATGAAGCTACTGCATTTACCAGAGAATTCCTGAGCTCAGTGGCACTCTCATTTCGCACAGCTTTGGTTAGTAGAAGCGACAGGATGCAGTTATCTGCCTCAGTGTTCCTTCCACTGTGGTGTCATACATTGTGTGGCCTCTGGGATAAGCCTGGAAAAAGATAATAGAGCATTATTAATAGTATGATTACAAGTGCTGTTGACCTCATGGGCACCCTGATTGGAAGCCCTGTAGGCCTCAGGCACCTGGGACGGCAGGAGGGATGGGGTGGTAGGGCTCAGACTGTGGCATCCTTGTGACTTCGGGAAAGAAAGATTTTGTTCACGCAAAGGCTGAAGTGTGTCAAGAAAACCCTCGGACCTTTACCCCACCTGTCCACTGACATTAGCCGGGTGATGGACAGTGACACGAGCACTGGCTTGGTGACTGCTCTTTCTGCTGAGTCTCACCCTGCTTTCCTGTCTCTGAAGATGTGGGAGAAGGCCATCAAACTGAGCAAGGAGCTGGCTGAGAACTACGAGAGCAAGATATTCGACTATGAGGGCCTTGGCAGCCTGTTGGTGAGTGGGCTGGCAGGGGTGCCGGGGTGGGTGCTTGTGGAAATGCTCTGTGGTGGATGCAGGGAGTCGTCTTCGTAATGCTCCTCGGCATGCGGAATTAGCTTGCTTGACACTAACCAAGTGTGGCTTAAAAGTTCTGATCACTGGGCTCCAGATTTGCTTCCCAGGAAGGCTTAGGAATGGGGGGCAGTGCTGCCTCCAGGGGAGGTGAAGCACCCCACAGAACAGGATGGCTCTCTCCACACCCCCTGCAGCACCCTCCTTCCCAGGGTGCTGGTTTTCCTATGGATCCTCTGCATTCCTTTTTTAAATTTATTTTTTTTTATTGAGAAATAAATATGAATGAGACAGTTTCACAGCTGATTAATAGGACAGTT
>NDGN011335973.1:0-20048 GCA_002564285.1 Tympanoctomys barrerae | reverse complement strand
ACACACACACACACACACACACACACACACACACAAATAAATAAATAAAATTTTTAAAAAATCATCAGATTTCTGTGTATGTAGTGAAGACATTTCTCTTCAGTCTTGACTATGCCTTTTTATAGTACAACTTCATATGTTAACATATGTCCGTATTCAAAAGTTGACTAATGTCACTTTAAAATTTGCACTGACATCACCAGAAAAACATAAAGCTTTATGAAATAGATAATAATAAAATGTTTTGTTTTACTATATTTATTTATTTATTTTAATCTAGCCACCCAGAACAGTCAAGCCAAATGCTTTAAGAGAAAAAAAAATCAAGCTATTATCAAATTACTACCACAGTCAAGTCTGTTTGGTGGGTGTTTTGTTTTGATGGCTACTTAAAATGGAAACAGATGAGTTCCGTTGTTCTGCCTCTCAATGTCCAGTACCTCTAAACCCTTCTAGTCCTGGCGTGATCACGTCTGCAATTGAATCTCTGCATTTTTCTTCTATCAGTAGTCAAAACAAAACACTATCAGAAGAAAATATTTTCCTAACTGAATACTGCCTACAAGAAAAATCTCAGCTATTTAGCCATTCTTATATAATAATGTGTTTTCTGACAAACTCACTTAAAAAATCATAATGTATCAACCATACAAATAAAATCCATTATATGACTCTTAAAAGTCTATGGGCTTTTACTACTGAAGTCAGCCTGTACCAGACTGGGATTAAGAAAAACGTATCTTCTATTACAAGGTAAACATAATGTCTCTTTGCCAAGTGCCCCTTCCCTCTTTCCTGTTAGGCACCTGGTAAATAATCATTATTATTATTATTATTATTATTATTTTGGTGATATCATAGAAAACTGTGAAATCTCAAAAAAAAGGGGGAAAAAAGCATGACAAATGGAAAATCTGTGGCACAAGAAATGTTACTAATCAAATATTTCCTTTTTACTTTAATGTGAGAGATTCCTGACTATATTTTCACAGTATTTTCAAAACTGATTGATCTTTTTAGGAAACTGTTGAAAGAAATTTTCCTGCTGTGCTCAAAATTTATGGCACATTTTCTTCTTTCATTTTGTTGATGATGGAAGAAATATGTGACTGAGTGGCATTGTACTGCCTTTCCTTGATGACAACACGTAAGTGGATAGGTTTCATCAAGATTAGGAAAAGGACACATACTGTAATTAAGTGGACAGAGTAACACTGCACATTAAGTCTCTATGTTGGAACAAAGTGCCGTACGGATCTGAAAAGTTAGTGTGTCCAGTGTGGAACTTCTAGTACGTACTTGAGCATGCGCAGTCCCGTTGTCATATTTGTTCTTTCTTTTTAGCTTTCCCCTCATAAGCATTATAAAAGTCCAAATAAAAACTGTGCTCTGCAAGTCAAAAAGCTTATGTAATTGATACCATTAAAATATGTTCTATTGTCTTCTATGGCTTTGAAAGTGAAGGTTCCGGAAGTCACAGGCTTTGGATGATAGCTTCATCTTTCCTAGCTATAAAATCACAGATTATTTCGTATGTTCTCCAATGCTTCCCATCTACAAATTGTGAATAGTAGCCCTTATGTCAGAGCTTGATTGTGAAGATGTTAAGTACAAACTAGTGTGTATATTTTAGTTGGCAAGTATCCTGCTTGTTGTTCACTGTCAACCCTCCCTGCTGTTTTCTTCTTCCCTCCCTACCCCCCGACTTCCATTCCCTACTTTATTGCCTTTTCTCAAATGGCTCAGACCTTACCAATCTCAAAATTTGAATCATGCCTTCACTTTCTGCAGACCTCACTCTAGCTTTAGAGGAAAGAGAGATGAAAAGGATGAGAATTATTTTAATGTTTTGCTACCAAATCTACAGGCCCAGAATAATGCCTAGCAAATAACTAGCCACTTATTCAATGTGTTGGATATGGTAGGTTAATGGATAGCTAAATAAAATTACTTGTATGTGGGGGATGAAGAGATGGGAACTATTCTCATTATATGTTATATATTGGCCTTAAAATTTGAAATCTGCTGCCTTTAAAAAGCAGGTCGTCCTGAGGTTTTATCCTTCTTTATATGCCAGCTCATGGAAAGAAAAAGTTTAAATGCTGAGCAGCAAATTTATATAATTAGTTGCTATATGTTGGCCAAATCACAAAGAGGCTATTTCATTTTGAGTTGGACAACCCAGTCATTTAACCCTGTATTTCCTACAGGAAGATAATTGTTGAGGGTGAGGGTGTACCTCAGTGTTAGAGCCCTTGCCTAGCATCCATTAGACCCTACATTCAATCTCCAGGATTCCAAAACAAAGATAATTGATTTTGTATTTACTTAACTTATTTTTTTACTCTAGCCATAGGTTATATATGTAAACCACCTATGTGTAGGAACACTCTTAATTCTCTGCATGAGATGAAGCAAAACATTTTCTGTCCCCATGACACTGCTAAATTTTGAGACCTCGATTCTTTTGCATCATTAAATGTTTCGATGCTTTAGAAAGCTGCTTAATTAAAAGAATTTCTCTTACTACAGCCTTTGGTTTAAAAGGTATGAATGATTAGTAATAATCTAATTTTTGATGTATGCCACAAAATTTTTGACTTTGAATATTCTCTGTGGTAAAAGGAAAGAATTATCTAGTTACATAGAGATGCCTTTTAGACACTTCTATATCAGTCAGTATACATTTGGAAGGACAAGAAAGAAGATGAAAGCAAGCCAAATCCGGTACTTAACCTGTGGTTAAGTTCATTACATGACCCCCAGTGACAGAGTCATCATGGCTAAGCCAGAGGGAAGAGTTTGAAAAATATTACAGAGGATGTGTGTGGCACTTTAGAAGCCTGTCTAAAGGCATTTGGAGTCCTTTGAGGTGAGCCTTTCCATCCTGCAGGAGGGATCTGCAAACAGGAAAGAAGCATACATTGGGTCTGTTTGCATGGCAGTGATATGTAAAGGGAGTACTTTTCCTGCTAGGTTCAATTGCTCTGCGTGCCTCTTGCTGTCAGTGATGTGATTTAGTTAAATACAGAAGCTTTTAGAGGGGCTTTGTCCTGCATCATACATATTTAATAGTTTATAAAATATCTGTATGCATAACTGGGTGGGAAATACAGCACTGGAGAAGCCCACATCAGAACCTCTGGCTGGTGGCATTCATTGACCACTTGTCCACTGGGAATGGTGTATTCAGGCAGGGAGTGTCTTTAAAAATCCAACCACTCTGTTTCAGTAGAATGAAGCCCACAGTCCAACCTTTCTGATTTTGTCAGTAGTGTGAACTTAAGGCTGTCCCTATTCATATTATTTATAGATGTTTCAGTTCCCTAATGGTTGGAGCACTGCATTAACGAAAGTCCCTTCTTCATAAATAAATGGTCCTGGAGGTGAGGATGCAGAAAAGCTCTTAAAATTTCTATAGCGATTAATGATTTGTCATATAAAGAGATTTCCTTGCCAGTAGATAATGGTCCAAATTATTTGAGTCTTTTATCCTTGGCATAATTTTGAAATTGATTTTAAAAGTCAGTCCCTTAAAATACAAGTGATAGGAGAAGGTGGTGGTGGGAGGGGGTTGCAGTGGAGGAGGGGAGGTTTCCCAGGAGAGGTTGCTGAATGTGGATTTTGTGGTTATGTTGTTTAACATAAGCTAATGGTTTTCTCTAATAAAACTGCTGGACTTTCTGTCAGATGTCTGTGGCCAGTAACTGCTAAGAAAATAAATTTTAAAAACTGTTTCCCAGGAGTTTATTATTGCTACTTAAATGAACTGGAGAGTACACAAGCCAGTTAGACTCCACAACTAACATTTTCTCACATTTGCTTTTTCGAATGTCTATTCATTGAAATCACCATCTTTTTTTGGATACATTTTCAAGGAAGTTGTGTACATGAAAGCATTTTATCTCCAAATATTCCAGAGTGCATGGCATGTATATCTAACTGCATTCTTTAGCACTACATGCGGGATAGATATTCCAACAAAGACAACATATAGTTTTTTTTTAAATTATCTACCATATTTGGACCTGACATTTTCTACTCTTCATATTCAGAGAATAACTCATCCAGCAGAACTTTGTCTTATTCCTGACCATGTTCTTTCCCTGTTCCACCTAGTTTTCTAATTCTATAAATTATAAGAAGATGCTGTGCTGGCTGTCCAACCCTCAGGGGTGATAGTTCCTGATGGAGTATGTTTGACCCACTGGAACTCTGGGGCTGCTCTGTGATAGGGTATAGCCATCTCTGAATGTACACACCCTTCCTACCACTTCCAGGTCGTTCCTAATCTCCAGCCTGCTCCTAGTGAAAGGTGTTGGGTCCCATAGTCCACACCCTATGTGCGTGTTGGCGAAATGCTGTGAATAACAGTCAAAATATCAAACTGGAGCCTGAATATCTTTCAGAAAGAGGGCCACTAAGTAGGACTGTGAGAACCAGGCCTGGGGCCATTCTATAGAGTAGTCTTTCAAGTAGCAATGTCTAAGTGCTATATTTCTGTGAATATCTTTTATGGCAGCAATCCCCCAATCTAAATTATCTAATCAAGTGCTCCCCTTTATTTTTGCAGTATATAACTAAAGAGTCATCCATAGTAGGTAGGAGTAGAAAGGAGAGCACCTCAACTGTAGTCTTAATTCTGAAATTAATTTGTATGTGACCCAGATTTCTTTTTTCTTCTATAAAATAAAATTCATGAGTAAGTTCTGTTCCAGCTAAAACATTCAGCAAATGAAAAATTTAAATTGAATTATTGAAATTAGAATTGGGCTTTGCATTAAACCTAAATTCTTTTTTTTAAACCTAAATTCTTTTATCCCATACAATTTGTGTAATAGAAAGAGAGTAAATCATTGTTAAACAAATCTGATTCTAGCAACATCTTGTGTGATTTATGATAGAAATTTTTGAGCTAGTAGTAAAATCTTATTTTAAAAGTTCTTAAAAGTCATATTTTTATAGTAACAAAATTGTTACAACAGCAATGTATGAAAAGGTTTTGTCTCCCAGGGTCTGGGAGCAGAAGCAAAGTCCTGTGGTGGCGCTTTGTTTCAAATGGTGCAGCTCAGCTGTATGAGCAGTGAGCATCGTAAGGCTGGGGCCTTAGAACAGTGCGCCTTGCCAGCTAGGTGGCTCGCTCAGAATGCAAAATCAGCACGGGAAGCTGCGTATAGTTTCATGTTTCCAAGTTTCCTCTGGGTGCAGCTTTACATTTTCATTTTGATCAGAAACAGTGAGCAATAACTATGTAGACTCTAAGGAAAATGTCTACAGTAAAATGCTTCCTGTGGTTGGAGCATGTACAGACTTAAAATTCTGAAATTAAACATTTCAGGTAATTACTTCCCCCATGCTTTCCTCATTAACATTTATTCTTAACTTGGTTTATGTAAAACTTGAGACTCTTCTATATAGTTGGTATCCTTATGAGTAATTCATAACTCCCTTCATGTATATACAATCTCATGCTCAGTTTCTATTTGAAACAGTATATTTAAAAAAATCAAATTAACACATTCCTAGAACATTCGGTGTAAGGGATATGCTACATACAAACTACATTTCTGGATTGTTTGGGGGATTAGTTTTTAGAGTCAGCTGATATTCAGCTGACCTTTAAACAACAAATTACTGCCGAGGTATAAATCAAGCTCAATTGCCTTCATTTTCGAAACTTTACTGAATTTGAATTCATCTGACATTGATTAGCAGAGATATGTTTTCCTCATTTTAACCTAGAATTTCTTTTACTGCAATAAAAATATCCAGTGTTATTTTCTTAAGTAAGATTGGACATGTATATGTGAATAGAAGCCTAACAATCCCTTGTGTCTTTTGTTACTTTGGTGGGAACATAGGCAGGTAAAGGTAAACAAACAGAAAATCTGTTAGCTGTGCTGCCCTGTGTCCTCAATTTAACTGTAAAGGTAAATATCAATGAAACAAAGCAAATATTTTTGTTCCAGGTAACTGATCCAACATCCATCCCTCTCTTAGACATGATCAACAGTAATCCATTCACTGCACACACACACACACACACACACACACACACACACACCCCACCCTGTAACTTAACATTATTTCATTTACTCACACAGGGAAAGTTCTGTCTGAAGTATCAATGTTTTAAAGATGTTGCCCATAGTTTGTAAATTCTTCTGTGGTATAGCTTCCACACTGATACCTTCAGGTAAGAGGTACATACCAATAGATTACCCTCTGTGTCCCAGGCATGTTGTAGATCCTGGGGATTCAGTAGTGGAGACAGACTCCAGTGTGTCCTTGTGGATCTCACGTGCTCGTGGTGGTGTATCACATATTTGATGCAAAGCACGTTGTACTAAAAGCACAGGTCAGCCTGGACAGAGACCACTTGGGCCTCATCCTTTCCTCGTATTTCTAATATATTCTAAGTAGGTAGATGGAACAGAGTTGAACAATGGGAAATAATATTTTAAGTATAAAAATGGGACACAATAAGCCTTTTTCTTATTTTTCCATAAAAGTTCTCTTGAGATTCTCAGTGACACATCAGTGTATTCAATCACAATTGTCCTAAAGATATTTTCAGAAATTTAATCAGTTAGCTTATTTATTTATTTATTTATTTATTTATTTATTTATTTATTTATTTATTTATTTTCTGAGGACCCAGGGGGATTGGACCAAAGGCCTCACACATCCTGGGGATGTGCTGTACCACTAGCTGGAAGTGCAGTCCTTTCATCACCTGTGAGATGCTTTATAGAAGAGAGGGCAATCAGTGTACACACCTGTGCCTGGTAATCTGAACAACTACTTTGAAGATACAATATGCAATATAATAAGCAGTGTTAATTTCCTATCATTTTGAAATTCTGTATTGTTTGTCTCTTTAAAACAAAAGACATCAATAACATAGAATAACATCAGACAACTCTTCGACTTAGTTTACCTTCAGATAACTTTTCTGTTTCTTTAGAGAAAAAAAAATTATAGAAAAAACAATTAAATATTGATTTATTTCAAACTTACCTAGTGAAATGTCTATGATCAGTAAGAATTAAATACTTTTAGGATAACAACCTCAATAGAACAGGATAAATTCATATAAAGGCATATTTAGTAGTAATCAGAGCAAATTTGATAAAGAAGCATCTTAAATATGTATCAAAAGATTTTTAAAATATGGAAGGGCACACATGGTATTTTTGATAGATAAGTAGATCTGAAAAAAGTCTACAACTTTATCAAAGGTCCTATAGTCTGGGTAATTCCACCTCAATTAAAAATAAAACCAGGGGTCAGGGAGATGGCTCAGTAGAATAAGCGCTTCCCTGGTAAGTGCAAGGGCCTGAGTTCAATCCCTGGTTCCGGGGAAAAAAATTTTAAAAACCCCAAAAAACAAATAATATGTATATATTCAATGGCTTGCACAGCTAGTTCTAGAACAGATAGATATTGCTAGTCCTTGCTTTCTAAGAAATTTCATTCTTCACCCAAAATATATCACATAATTAGACAATAACACATGCCATGACGATGTGTTCCAATAAATTATACAGTGAAGAAATGCTGGGTGGATGGGTGGGAAAAGTAGCCAGGGCACTGTGGAGGCTGAGGGGATGTTGTTGGATGGGAGAGGCCAACAGCGCTGCTTGGACTCTCCATGCCATAAAGAGCAGCGAGCTTTGAAAATTACCTTTTTGGTAAAAATCATGGTTTCACAGTTGACTAGTAAATACATATAAAATTCACTTTTACAGTTATTTCAAAAAATGAAATTGCTGTTGTCATCATTCTATATTGTATACTATAAAGTAAATTCTACTTCTTCCAGTCATAAAATTTAGGAACAAGGATAAATTTTGATATAGAAAACAGAAACAGAAGGAAAGAGTTCCAGGAGATAGCTCAGCCACAGAAGCACTTGCCTGGCAAGTACAACGTTCTGAGGTTGATTTCTTGTACCAAAAAAAAAAAAAAAAAAAGTGAAAGGAGGAAGAAAGGAGGGAAGGAAGGATGGAAAAAAGGAAGAAAGGTAGAGGAGATGAGGAAACGATGGTAAAAGAGAAGATGATTGGCTAACTATCTGTGACTGCATCTCTGCTGGCACCAGTGGAGCAGAAGAACCGCTTGGCTCAAGCTGGTGACCTTAAAACCTAGTGAGCCTACGCAGCGCTTGCTGATTTAACCTGTTTGCCGGCAGTTTGTTTCACAGCAACACATAATTAAAATAGTGACTCCTGGAACTGATGTTGTTGAAGAGCTCATTCAGTAGAAACCTGAGTAGATGGTATTCCCCTGGCCTGTGTTTGATCTTTACAACTAACTTCTGAAGCTCAGCAGGCAAAATTTCAGAGGCTCTTATTTTAGGAACTAAGCATTTTTAAATTTGTTGACTTAAAATTATTATTTTTGGATAATAATTCCCCTATCATTGTTGCACTTTTTGATTCTCTTACTCTCACACTGCTCCAATATGTGATATATATATATATATATATATATATATATATATATGTATTTAAGTCAGGTCTTCTAGATCATGGCTTAGTCATTTAGTCTGTGGCTAAATTGCCCAAGTTACTTTGCTCTCAAAGTAACTTTTTCCTTACTCTCAAAGTAATATAGACTACATAGGACTAGTAAGGCCAAGAAATAATGTAGCTTTTATGGTTATAAGGAAGACGGTAATATAAGGTTTTAAAAGGCAGTAAAACTCTCTTCTCTTTTCATGTTTTTGAAAGAGGACATGGAAATATGGGTGTTCCTGGGTATTATTAGGGTGAAACTTAGAGAGTTAACATGGCGCAGTCTTAAAGTTCTTCCTACAGAAATATGTGTTTCAACCAAGAGGAAGTCTGCCCTCTAGCCTGCGCTTACTGCCCTGACTTGATTGCTGTAGTGGGTTTGATAAATGGACAACAGTACCTTCTGGCTCCACCTCTCAAGGCAGAAGTATGGGAATTCCTTTTGTTCTTGACCTCTTGTCCTACATCCTCTCCAGTTATATTCATCTTTTAATTTAGTGGAAAAAAGTTTCCTAGGAAGCTGGCTCCCTGCAAACAGATCTGAGCACCAAGATACCGCAAAGCTCATGGAATTTATTTCTAGAGATAAGCCATGTACAACCTGAAGCACAATTTGCTTAGTCCAAGGCAAAGAAGACTTATGGAAGTTGTAGGATTCTGTGATGTTTTATACTAAACTTCATGGACTGTATTAATATTTTTGTTTGTGTGCAATGGAAATTTTTATTATGACAACCACAGAGGCCCCCACTCAGTTTTTTACTTTTGTCTGATTAATACATTTGTTCTTTATGGTTAAAGTGAGGAGAGTGATTGCTATTAATGCACATGAAGAGCCACTTTTGTCAAGTATGGTGGTTACTGTCCTTGGTATTCTCTACCTTTTGGATTTCTAGGTACCAGCACCCCATTTTAGTCTTTTTAAATTTAGATGAAATTGTCCATAGATGATTTAGACTTGAGATGTATTAAACTTGAGAGTTGGGGGCAAGTTTGAAGAGTTAAGTGCTATATACGTACACTGGATGATCTTGGAGGAAATCCTAAATTACTCTAATTTAGCATCCACCTTTATGGATTTGGGAGATAGCTTAGCAGCATAAGCACCTGCCTGGCAAGTACAAGGTCCCAAGTTTGATCCCCGGTAGTGCATTCAGAATTGCATAGTGAGACCCTGTATCAAAAAATATACAAATAAGTAAAAAAGAAACATCTACCTCTACTTGTTTAAACCATTTTAATATGTACATACTGATAATTAAGATCTTTTTTGTGGAGCTGGGGATTGAACTCAGGCCCTTGTGCTTGCCAGGGAAGCAGTTATTCAACTGAGTTATTGCCTCAGCCGATAATTAAGATCTTAAGAAACATATGCTTCCATAGAAATTTTATGCTGTGAAATTTCATGTCCAGAATGTAAAACTAGGACACCTTTCATTGCTTTAAATTCATAAATAAGTAAAACTTAAAATTACACAGAAAAATTATGCTAAAATATTGGTTACTGGTATTTATGCAGGTTATGTAAAGATGAAGTCAAGGATAACTATTTTGGCCATAAGCTTTCTCCAGTTGTGGTAACAACCATGTAAATTAGTTCAGGCTTTTGTTGGTATTAGCAATAGGACTGAATACACAGTTTAAGATTTTAATACCTCTAAGTCACTTTTAATTATAGGGTAATTTCATCTTGGAAGCAATGATATTCTTAGGTTCTAGCATTTGAAGCATAAGTATGTTTCAAAACAGTGGAAGTTGGGCTATAGGAAATAAAATGTTAAAGCAGGTTGTCTTCAGACTTGAGCTCTGAATTTCAGAGCTTCAGGGACTCATATATATATTACAGATTTAGAGAGTTTTAAAGACTCTTATTGACAGAGGTGAACAGAATGGCTCCTTTGAAACCATTTGGATGTCCAGTTAAAGTGAAGTGTGGATTAAAGGCTCACATGCATACAGCATGCACCGACATGCACCAGACAGGATGTTCTGAGGAATCTGTGCTCTCTGTTACGGACAGTGTGCTTCTCTTGGTCTGTAAAGAGTGCTGCCTTAGAAGAAAAAAGAATTCGGCACTGAAATCATCTCTAAGGTATAGCTCCTGAAGCTTAATTCAAAAGACACGCTCTTATGGAAAACTCCTAATACTTTAGTGTGGTTATAGCTGAGACATGGTATCTATTACAGCATCCAGGAAATTCAAGTCTCTGCAGTATGGACTCACAATGAAAGGCTAATTTAAACATAAAAAAGTAGTAGCTCCTTCATAGCTCTGTTACTTACAGTGTTTCTTGTTAGCTTGACATTAGTCTAGGCTGCTTTAGTGGGACAAGACATGAGATTTAAAGAAAGGGGACTTGGCCCCCCTTTCCTCTCTTCCCCCTTCCCCCACTCTCTGCAAGTCACTCCCAGCCTAAGGCCTATGGGAGTCTCACACAGTGTTACAGAAAGGGCTAAAGGCAGAGCTGTCCATGGTTAGAAACGATGTTCTAACTGTTGGTTGAAAAATCAGGTAATAGCAGTCCTGTTGGTGAACAAAACTTATTAGAGGATGAGGGAAGGAATGCTATCTCCCAGCAGCAGGCAGGAAGGAATTGCTGTTGCAAAGCTTACCTCTCTAGGGAGGCATCAGATATCAGACTTTGCCAAGCCTCAGGTCCAACCCAGAAGGTCCCACCTACATCCCCCGCCCCATCCCAGCTTTGTTAGATTGCTAGCATCGATCGCTGGCTTTTTCTGACCCGGCAGTGGGTGAAGGAAAGAGAGCCAGCAAGACTGAAAGCAAGCAAGATTAGGGGTGTGGGGGGTGGAGGACTGGGGCTGACTCCATGGAGAAAGAAAAAGAGAAAGGGGTAGGGGCCCTGGGAATCAAGCTTAACTGGTGCCCGCCTGCCTCTCTTTGATTTGTGGCCTTTATTCTTTCTAATTGGATAAAGTAGGAAGTCACTGGCAGTCCTGCGTGGCTGGGTGCAGAGTACTGATCTTACTCAGACCGGTAGCAGTTTGGGGGGGGGGGGAAGCAAGGTGGGGAGAAAAGGAGGGAGGAAGAGAGAGAGAGAGAAGCAGACGGACCCAGGATGTGGTAGGGGTGGAAAGAGAAAGAGACTGTGAAGAAGGAAGACAGCAGAGGAAGAAAGTGACTGGAGCGCTCCAGAAGGACAAAGAGGAGTGGTTGGGGGTGGGGTGGAGCAGGGCGGGGAAGGAGTCGCCGCCCCTCCCGCCGCGCGCTTTCCGCACAGCGCCGGCCCGCCCGGCGATGAGACTATTTGCGGAGATGCTCAGAGGGCAGGCACCTGCTGCTCTGTAATGATTCAGCCTCTTTCAGCCGCGTTAACACAACAGGATGCTGTTGCTCCTGGCACTGCTACCTCTCCTGCCGCCGCCGCTGCTCCCGCCGCCGCCGCCACTGGTCCTGCTTTTGCTTTTACTTCTCCTGCATGACAGTTGTTTTCTTCATCTCAGCAGGCACCAGCTTCCGATGCTTGAGGTGAGAGCCCTGCCTTTTAGTTTGGGCTACTGGTTTACCTAATTAGCCGGCATTCCCTCTGTTTTCTGTTTTGGGGCTTGTCCTCTTGACTGATTTGTCGGGATGGTTTGGAGAAGCCTTTAAAAGAACTAGAAAAGTGGCCAAAAAAACAACAGCTAAAGAATTAGTAGAATATACTTTATTTTGTACTTGATAGGTGTTTTTCCCCCCTTTTTCTTGTTTTCTTTCTTCCTTCCTTGTGAACTCTTTGCTTTTGATAATGGCCTTGGACTTGGAGGACTTATCGATTTCCCTCTGGAAGATGCTGTATCATTTGCTTGGGGGGGGCCTGTATGGTAATGGACCATGAGAGAGGCCAGGCCTTCTGGAGGTGAGCCCATGGAGATTTATTCCCCAGACATGTCTGAGGGAGCTGCCGAGAGGTCCTCCAGCCCCTCCACTCAACTGAGTGCAGACCCATCTCTTGATGGACTTCCGGCAGCTGAAGACATGCCAGAGACCCAGACTGAAGATGGGAGCCCCCCTGGACTCGTAGGCCTGGCTGTGCCCTGCTGTGTGTACCTGGAGGCAGAGCGTCTGAGAGGTTGCCTCAACTCAGAGAAAATCTGCATCGTCCCCATTCTGGCCTGCCTGGTCAGCCTCTGCCTCTGCATTGCTGGCCTCAAGTGGGTATTTGTGGACAAGATATTTGAGTATGACTCTCCTACCCACCTTGACCCTGGGGGCTTAGGCCAGGACCCTATTATTTCTTTGGATCCAACTGCTGCCTCAGCTGTGTGGGTATCGTCTGAGGCTTACACTTCACCTGTCTCTAGGGCTCAGTCTGAAACTGAGGTTCAAGTTACAGTGCAAGTTGACAATGCTGCTGTGTCCTCTGAACCTGCAGCTGCACCAACCCCGAAGAAGAATCGTATTTTTGCTTTTTCTCTCCTGCCGTCCACCACGCCATTCTTCCCATCACCCACTCGGAACCCTGAGGTGAGAACACCCAAGTCAGCAACTCAGCCACAAACAACAGAAACTAATCTCCAAACTGCTCCTAAACTTTGTAAGTAGAGAAGGATGATGCTGAATAAACCAGTGTGGGCTCCAGCTCCCCAGAGGTGTTCTCTAGGTTGTGGAGCTGCTTTGTTTCCTGCATTGTAATTACATGGTTTTATTTGAGTACATCATGTGACTGAGATGCTTGGAGCAGCATTGAAGAGACCAGTAAAAAAGAAATCCTGTAAACTACTCCTTTGAAGCTTCCAAGAGCAGCTCCCACTAGCTAGATTGTTAAGTCAGGGGTTGGGGATCCAAAACTTCAGCATCTGCAAGTCATGCTTGAGTTTAAGTGCAATTCATCTCTAAAATTTCATTTAGAAATTAAAACACCATACCATCCCTTATTTATTAGAGGAGTGTGATATCCACATGCCAATGGGTCTTATTTGCTGTCTGTCTTTTTCTAATCTGAGACTTTCTATAGCCTTTTGGCTGCCCTCTGCCTCTCAGCAGCCCACGATGCCTGCCTCTCTTTGCTCTCCCCCACTTCTCCTCACCTTTGTATATTCAGTGTTTCTTCCTAATAGTGCAGCAAGGATGAAGACATTACCAGTGCTCACCTCTCTCACTAGCTTGAAACTATTCCTGGCCTGCACAGGTTGTACATTCAGTGACTAGACACTTGTTATGAGCAGTTTATTTAGTTTAAAGCATATTACAATTCTGCATGAAGAAATTTCCCCAAATTAGTTTTGTCTTTTGCAATGGAGTGTTTAAGTAGCACCCTCAGCAATCACTGAAATGTACAAGGTCAGTTGGTAAGTTATATCTTTATTTTCTTGGGACCTGTCATTTATAGGGTCAGGCTGCAGCAGCCCGGTTTAATAACCTGTAAGTGAACTGCCTCTGCACTCTTAAAACAGCAGCGAGCGATGCATTGCCATCTGCATCGGGTCATCCCAATCGCTTTCCAGTGGAAAGTTAATGAGGATGCAACCACGTACGCTATATTGTTCTCTCAGTATATAAGAGTTGTGATAGGTTTCTTTAAAAATTGCTTTTAAGTTGTTTTTGTTGTATCGCCCATTACTTTTTATCATTGAGAAAAGCTAAAAAAGTGAAAGATCCCAGAATTTTGTGCTTCATAACATGTGTGAACTCTCTTCGAGGTAAAGGAATTAAAGGCAAGAGCCCCTGCGATGAAATACTGCTTCCATTTTCCCCATAGACCTTGATGTGGAATAAAGAATACTTTCTCGCCGTAGTAAGTACAGAGTAGCCACTGTGGTTGGAAACACAGCAACATTTGATTCATGTCTATGATTCATCATCTTTTCACATGCACCGGCTTCAGGGGCAAAGGTTATAAAAGAGGTTTGTGTTTTCCAAGTGTAATTAGGAAAAGCTCCTCTATGCTCCGTACCTTTATCTAATCCCCAAAGCATCATTAAAGACATGACAGCCATCCCTGCATTCGCTGCCTCTTCCCACCTGGCAGAATGACCGGGAAGTAATACCCAGATGAAATGACAAGCTATAAAAAGCAAGTGCAGATCCTGCAAAGACAAGCAGAATTCACCATGAAGACAAGGTTACTTCTTCATCATTTTAAACTTAAATCTTTAATGAAAATATGCCCAGAGGAGGTTGAGTTACCCAGCAAAAGAAAGATGACTACTTTAAAAAATAATAATAAAAAAAAAAACCTCTTCAAGTTAATTCTCTTATATTTGCCATCTGATGGAATCAAACAAAGAGATATGCAGCACATTTTCCTGAGCTTGGACTTTCTCAGGAAGTACTCGTCAAGTTTTGAGAAATTATTTTTAGGAGAAACTCTCCTACTAAGTGTTTTAATAGAGTATACATTTTATACTTTTTTTTTCCCTCCTTTCTTTTTTTTCTAAGCCAGGACATTGATTTTTGTGGCATTTTCAATAAGTGGAAAAGATTTACTGCTGCCTAAAAGCATCACGGTGGCTGACGCACAGCTGCAGCGCTCTGAAGTGCGGCGGAGAGAAGCAGGCTGGAAAGTAGGTTTCTCTGAAAAGTTAGGGGTACACATGGCTAACATTTTGAAGCCCAACATAGTTTCCTGTGTGGAAAAACTGTTAATTTCTTGGAGTAGGTCCTAAAGTAATTCTAAAATTGCAAGTAAATTTTTTTTTTTGGTAGGTGTACAGGCAGTTCTGTTTTTAAAGCCTTGTGATTGGTTGTTTCTGTTGTTTCAAAGGTTATAATTATTAGATAAAGGGAACAGCAAAAGAGAAGATGTTTGCAATGAGATTATCTTGTGGCCATCTCTTGCACTCTTTGCAAATTTGAAAATATTGTTTAGTTGGGGAGAGCACTGGGACTTTCTTTTTTTCATCATGCATGTCTTTGACGTAGAGTAAGCTGTCATGAGAACTGTTTTCATAGGGCATTATCATAGCTGAAGGATGCTCTGCAGTGGTCGCAGGACATTATCCTCCCGTTTGCATTTTCCTTCTGCCTCAGCATATCCAGCATATTATGCATAGAGCTGCATCCTTCAAGGTCATAGGCAGTAGAGGGCTAATTGATTCCTCTTTATGCTGAAGCCTGAGAATAGGGAAGCAACAGACTCGGTCATTGTGTCTGCACTTAGTCCCCAAGCCAATCTACCTCCTCTGGTAGGATTTTTTTTATTCTTTTTACAGAAGTAATAGAATTGCTCTCATCCTCACTGACTCTTGTCAAATTATATCATCCTTTGTCTTTATTATAACAAATGGTAAGATATAGCATTCTAAATTGCCTGTAGATTCAGTGGCTATGTTTATTTTTTTCTAACATGGGTATTTTCTGGATAATATAATTTCATGGTTTTACCATAGTAACTTGTGCACACTTAGAGTTATCACAAAATCTGAAGCTGGAATGAATATATATTCTGAATTTTTTCTATGTATAATTAATGGTTTCCCAGCCCCACAATGATTTCATTGCTCTAATATTAGTGAAGTTTTTGATTCTCATTGAACCCTATACTATTTGAACCATCAGTTTGGTTTTGGGAGTTTTTCTTTTCCTCCTTCTTGGGATACTGAGGATCAAACCCAGAGCTTTGCATGTCATGGGCAAGAAATACTCTGCCACTGAGCTGTATCCCCAGCCTGCGCCATGAACTTGCATTCTCAGCATGGGCAGTAGATTTGCATCCTCTATTTGTTTGGAAAAGGCTGACTTTGGGGAGTTTGCAAACTTAAGATCATCATAAAAGAAGTGTATTAATTGACTCTTGCCAGGAAACTGGCATCATCTTGAAAGAAAATGTTTTCTGGGTGAAAATGCCTGCTTGACTACAGGCACTTGGATACAAGAATACATTGGTATTTTCATTCAGGCTAAATGGGTTTTGCTTTGTCTTGAAAGCTTTTTGTTGGCTTGCATAGCAAACCATTGTTACCACAGTGACAATATGAATCGCTACCATCTGCAGAAGATCTACGTGATGAATGCACCAAACAAGGTCTTCTCTTGGGTTGCAAAGTAGCTCTCCCTGTAGTACCAGTGGCTCCTTCACTAGGCTTCTCATGGCTGTGCTTGCAGGTATCTCAGAGGTTCTTCAAATAACTTTGTCTGTAATATTTCACCCATACTTATTAAAAGCATATAATATTAAAAACAGGAAGGAACTGAGTATCCCCTAATTTGGGCCATTTCAAATAATTGAAGTGGCTAATGAAACTTTTACTGAAATTCACTGAACTGAAAAGTTTAAGAAATCTGATATAAAGTGATAGAAAATTACAGAAAATAGAGACGAATCCTTAAAACTGGACACTGGCTGATAACGAGGCAGGCACTTTAAAAGGAACCACTGGTCAAGCATGTGGAGTTCACATCACCCATACTGGCTTTTCTTCTCTCTTTCTTGTGTGGCTCTTACTCGGTTTCCATCATGGGGGTCTCTTCCTTTCTGTACCTGATCATCTGCGCATCATTCAGCTTCTTTTCGCCGCAATGTGCAGTGTGGGTTGCCTGGGCTGAGCGTTTCCCTGACTTGCAGCAGCTGGCTGTGTGCCTTGCTTATTTCTTCTCTACCCACCCTGCTTTGCTTCCTGCCCTTGTTCCATAGTGATGTCCACATAAGCCTCATCTTCTCCCAGCTCAGTTTCCCAATTAGACTTCAAATTTTTCTTGTTGTGTAAATGATGCCATTCTGACTTAATATATCAATATTATGACACCAAAGTACCTTTGTGTGCCTTTTCACATGTAACTCTATTTAATTTATTTTAATACTGAATGGTACTTATACATCTTACAAACATGCATACGAAATATATCTTTAGCCAGTAAAAGGTATACCAAGTATACCAGTTTCTTGATTTAAACTTTTCTGCTTTTTGCAGTGCTGGAGATTGAATCCAAGGTCTTTTGCACTAAGCTGTATCCCCAGGTCCCCAGCATTGCTTAAATTTTTATTTTGAAACAACATGTCACTGATTTGCCAGGGTTGGCCTTAAACTTGTGACCCTCCTACCTCAGCCTCGAGCATAGATTAGATTCCAGGGCTTTGCCCTGGCTCCCAGCTTGATTTAAGCTTTTGTTGTCTTCTCGCCTCATGCTTGGTTTTCTTGCATGTCCTTCATGCAGGTCTTGGCTGATTCTCTTAGGTGTTTCTATTCAGCAGCACTTTACATTATCAGAAAAGACTGCATCCCAAACTAGGTCTTTGTTCTTCCTCCTTTTTTCCTCTTAATAATGTCACATAGTATCCTGCTTGAAGGAAGAGACATTTTATAGATCAAATAAGCAAAGCAGAAAAATGCTGTGGCTTGTCTAGAAGCTTGTGAGCACCTCTCCTCTACCTAGCCTATGGAACTACAAAACCATAAGCTGTACCATGGCTACTTTTATGCTTCTGTTTCCATCTCTTTTGTTACATGCAAGTCACAGTTTTTCATTTTTCTTCCATTGTTTCTTTTGCTACATCCAACAAATGTGTACCAACTACATACTGTGTGCCAGCCAATGCTCTGGGCTACACATTTCTGTTACTGCCTTTGTAAAGTTTGTGTTCTAGTGAATTTTGAGAATCTAGTTGTATAACTCAATTTGAGGTAACTTTTACTTCTTACATACACATAATTACATAGAGGGTACTCTGACTTCACCATTTCTTCTCTTGATCTTAATTATATTCACTTTTTGACTCTCATTTCTGTTCTTTCTTTAGTATGTTCCTCTTCTCCATCTGCTAAATATGGAACACTTGCCTAGCCGTGGCATCTGTCTTAAAGTGACAGCAGTCAGACCCCTGCTGCCAACAAGCTGGGGAGCTTGGGGTGACCCAGGTTTGGCCCATGTAGTGCTACTTAATGACCCACATGATTGGGAAGGACCCAGCTCTCTGGACCTTGGGGAGCATTTTTAAGATGAATGTGCATGGAACTCTTTTAGCATTTAGAGATCATAAGACATGTTCATATGTATGAAAGCTGATAAATACAAACACTTTTATTTTTGTGTTTTAGTCATATTTTGTTTTTGTTTTTGACTTACAGAACATCCAAATTGTTCAGATAGCTTTTCAGTGAGAGTTGTTAGTTTACTGTCTAGAGGAAAGCTGTGCCGTGCCATTAAGTCACTGGTGCTCACACTGCTGGAGAACTTGGCTTCACGTGTGGTTCCGGTGAGAGGCGCCCAACAAGCACTGAATAGAGCACATTAGCACCAGTGAATTTGACTGTGTGTTTGTATACATGTGTATGCATCCAAAAGTTATTTCTCAGTAACATAATTGGTATCTTGTAATTGTAGCTTTGTATACATGGACCAGTTTTAAACACATCTGAGTTGTTTCCCAAGTGAGGAAATGGCAGATCTGGAAAAGCGTGACACTTGTCCATGGTTACTGTGGGGGTCCTGAAGGATCCTTTCCATTGCCTCAGCTTATTTTTCTTTAAACTATTCTAAGCAATTATATTCATATAGGATTCAGTTATATAGGTCAGTGGCACAAGCACCTCCCTGTCAATTATATTCTTTGAGTATCTATGTGTGTGTCTTTGTTACAGGGTCTCACAATGCAGCTCAGACTCACAGTGATCTTCCTGTTTTCAGCCTCCCCCACACTGGGATTACAGGCATGTGCCACCACACCCAGTTCCAAAGGCTGGCTCAGTCACCTGGGGGTGGGGCCAGTGTAGCACCAGGGATTGAACCTGGTCCATATGCTTGCCTAAGCAGGTGCTTAGTCTGCTGAGCTATCTCACTGGCCCTCTGGCAATTATATTCAAATAATAAATATTATTGTATTTTTTTAAATTGATTTTTCACATTATTCAAATCCTATTCAGTGAAGCTTCTTTCGTTCCACTGCAGATGCCTTTCTTCAGAAGAACGTTACCTCTATGATCTTGATCAATCTAAGAAACTTATGTGAAGTAGACATCTGTCTTCCGATGAAATTAGGTAGAGGAAATTTCTTAACCATTGAAGTTTTCTCAACTAAATTATATCACATGTTTGGAAAGAAACATTCAAGCAGCAATGCTGTTGGGAGCAATTCATATTCCAGGCAGGTTATTAAGTATTTGGCCTCTCAAGTCCTTGATTCTCTCCCTCTGTGTACAAGTTGTCCAGTTTGGAAGATGTGAATTTTGGTCCTGCTTGCTGCTACTTACGACCTTGGCAAGCGCATTGCCCCTCCACGTCTGTTTCCCCATGTCACGTAGTAGGAATACATGTGTCTTGAAACTTTAAGGAGCCCCAGAGTGTGCCAGAAACCACATAGATGCAAAAACAGTACAGATTTCTACTTCTTTCTACTTTTGACTCCTTTCTTCACTTCATGCTTTCCTGTCTTTGACCTTGACAGTAGTTGTGTGTAAAAGTTTGGAGGATAAGTTTAAGAGTTTGGGAGGCTGGGGAGATAGCTCGGTGGTCTAAGTGCTTGCCCGACAAGCCCGAGGACCCAGGTTTGATCCCTGGTGGCCCCAGAACTGCCATGCCATCCATCGATACCAGGCATGGGGGTACACACCTGTAATCCCAGCACTAGGGAGGCTGAGATAGGAAGATCACTA
>NDGN011335972.1:7965-21364 GCA_002564285.1 Tympanoctomys barrerae | reverse complement strand
AGCAAAATATTCTAAAAGAGTTCAGTAGTCCATAATAGTATTGGATCTTCTGCTTCACTGGCATGTCAGAAATTATTGACCTGAGTCCCCTAGAGCTCCGATTCTTGAACAAACAAATATTTAATTGTTTTCCTTTAGGTTTATTTTTTGTTGTAATTTTGCATTAATTTTTACTATTTGACATTAAAGACTAAGACAGGAATCAAGCTGAGATTCCAGATATAATACTCTTAGAACCTCTGTTGAATAACAGCACTACTATTTCACGTGTAATCTTAATCAATCACTCAGGAAATATAGAAATTCTCTTCTCTGGTAGCTCAAGATAATAAAAAATGTAAGCAAGATAACTGATGGTCAACACACAGCTTTGAACTTTATAGAACAATACTGTGTCCTCTTTGAAAGAAAGAAAAATCTCCTTCAGAAACAGGATGGGGGGCTGGGGAGATAGCTCAGTAGAATAAGTGCTTGCCTGGCAAATGCAAGGACCTGAGTTCAATCCCTGGTTCTGAAAAAAAAAAAGAAACAGGATGGGCATAGCAGCGAAAGCTGAAGCCTATAGGGATTAACAGAGAAATATGGAGTGAAAAAATGTACTGGTTAGGGAACTATGGCAACAGAGTTTATCTGTATTTGTCTATTTTATGATATTATTTCTTGTCTTGGAGGATAAGAGGTAGGAAATTCCACAATTTCTGCATACTGGAGAGCCAAAGGATCCAGTTGAACCTCAGCCAAGGAGGCTGGAGGAAGTCATAGAATGAGTTAAGAAATGCTCTGTGGTTCTGCAACGAAACAGTCGACATTCTCTGGAGAGTTGTAAGGCTGAATAAACTACAGTCTGAGTTCAGAGGTAATGGCAATAAAAATAGCAGAAAGGAGCTTTTGCAATGAAAGTCAACTTTCTTCTTCCTCTTTTTGCATCTGGCAACAAGCCTGTAGGATATTACCCATAATCAGAGTAGGCCTTCTTCTCTCAATTTGCTGAGCCTCAGGCTTTCATTTCTAGAACCAAACCACAAGCATACCCATAATTGAGTTAATGTGATAGATATTCTCTAATCCAGTTAAAATTTCAATCATGATTAATGGTCACAAAGATATTACTGCCATCAGGAGAGAAAGGATTATCATTTTCACTATTTCATTCACAAATCAGTGTATTTTTCAACTGTTACTTACTGGTTATTACTGGGAAGAAATAATAGTAGTCACAGAACATAATCTCATGCCTTAAATATGTTGTCTCCCAACTCTGATTTTTGGTTACATATTTAGAAGACATGTATTTATTCCACTAAGCAAGTTGCTTATGACAAGTGGGACATATGATAAGATCCATGAATCCTTCAGACATAAGTTGCACTACTTGCAATGTGAAATGTATTCTTTTAACATAAACAATTATGCACAAAATGCTATTATGACGAATGAAACAGCTGGTAATTTCAAGGATTCCATGACTACAAGTGTCGTGGTTAGAAAGACAGGTCCATATTCACAGTGTATTCCTCTTCTTATAAGAAAAATAAACTATGTCTTGTGGGATATAATTGGTTCAATGTAATCAGTCTAACACCAGGAAATTGTTTCATATAGAGAATGCAATTTACCTTTGTTTCTGACAGGATAAATATTTAATATAGCAATAACATTGCCAACCTGGTGAGCAGAAGTTTTGGTATTCCATCAATGTCAACGGAACTATTGTGTTTTATTGGTCTAGTCCATACATAGGTTGAGGGAAAAGAACCTGAATTACATGCACAGTATATGTCATCTTTTCCATCTAATTCTCTGCAGAGCAAAATCTTTGGCATGTAAATAAATGGAACATGAATGTATGCACAATCACTAGGTAGTTGGAATTTCATCCAAGTACTTTAGACCTCCTCTAATCCTGCTTTCTCCCCCAAATCTTTGATCATCCTTCCAGACTGTGAACAAATGGGAAAAACTAAATATATTGCATGTTATCTATTCAGAAGACCTATCTTCCTTACTTCAGAGTCACTATTGGATTTGGATGTATGGAAATAATATATCATACAAATACCTGGAAGTCCTTCTTATCTTTAATTAACATGTGAAAAAATAGTGCCTAAATATAAAGTACATAGCTCATGATGATTAGATTTCTTATTAATAAGCACATCATGATTCCCAAGTTTAGATAGAATCATCCCAGGGCCCCTTCTTAGAAGCATAACAGTTATAGTAGTAGACACTAATTTATTTCTAAAACCTTGAAGTTTGTCCTATTGCTTTTTTATGGCAGAATTTCAAAAATATCTTATAATTCTTTTTCCAGAATTCTGAGTATTACTAGGTATGCCTTCAACCTGTAATAGAGCCAAATGAAAGTAAGCAGTTATTTCTCAAAGGGATAACTTTTACTTTATGAAGATGTGTCCTTGTTCCCAGCCCTAGTGACCTACAGCACTCTCATTTTTCTCCAGAAGCTCCACACATTTGTATTTCTACCAAAAGCTTAATCATTATTGGACCTACTCATTCTTAGTGCTCAGGTAGAAAAACAAATCTCACTGTATATAGATTTGTTTTACTCTCATCCTTACTGAAAACTGGTAGCTTTGTGAAATATGTAAACAACATTGCGGTGGGGGCTGTGGAGATAGCTCTGCAGAATAAGTGCTTGCCTGGCAAGTACAAGGGCCTGAGTTCCGAAAAAAAAAATCATTGAGGAGTACACTCGATATCTTTGAGTATAAAGTAGAACCATTGGTGTAACTCTTAAACAGGAACATTACGTACTATTTTTAACCCTGAAAAGTAAGACTTAAGTTATTTTTAGAGTGTTGTAATGGTTATACAGAGGGAATAAAATCCAATTTCAAGAGAAAAATTACTCATACCATATAATTGGGCTAAAGTGATATTTTTCTAAAATGTAAAATAATATAAATAAATCACCAGGGTAATCATATGATTTAAACATGGCAATAATTTTGCACTATCTATTTAACTTCTTTATAAGAGAACCATTTTATGTTCCTTTTGTCAGCATCAATTGTTGCACTTCCCACAAATCAAATTCAGCTTTTTTCTTATTTATCTCTCTAAGAGTCCATCCATTGTTTATTTTCCTCCAAAATTAGTCTTACTTTATGTTATCAGGGAAATATACCTTTATTTGAACTAACCAAGAAAGTCTTATTGAGGACAAATTTAAAAGATTAGTTAACTTTCCTGAGAATGGATAATTCTCTTGAAATTTCCAGGAAAGACTTGTACAAAAGAAATTATATTTGCAAATTGAGTTGAAAGATATTAGTAAAGAAAGTCAGGCACAACTACTGTTGGACTTACAGATATGTTTGGAAGCTACCAAGGCCTGCTTACCTAGCAGTTGCTAGCAACTTCTCATTGTGCTCAGCTGGCATCTTCTCGCCTATCATGAGGTATGGCATGAAACCGTCTCTGTCCTTTGTTCTAATGTTGTAGTCTTGGTCAAATATTTGTCCTTGGAAAAATCAGAACCAAAATTCTATTTGCAACCTAGTGTATGCTTTATGATTTATTTTATGTTAGGATTCCATGAATTAAGCCCCCAAGAATAACACAGAAAGCCTGGTGTGGTATTAAGTATCAAATACTTTCCAAGACCAAAATCCTCATTTATTGGAATCTATGATGTGATTAAAGCTGCAAAATTCATATAATCTTCAAAGTAAAAGGAGGATAGTAACTTATATGGGTGCTGCTATCAGTAAGTTACATCCCTGATGCATTTAACAGACTACTCAGTGACTAAAAATAAATGGAAAAAAATAAAAATAAATTAGGCAATGACTCATTACTTGAAATGAAGAGGAACAAGGAGCTATCATTGCTGAGCCTATAAAATTTCTTGAGGTAAGATTAATAAATCTTTCCCCTTTTGAAAGTCTTATAATTATATTTGTTTCCTCTGGGCAACCTTTAGCAGTTTCTGAAAAGCAAAATATGTGATTCAAGAAGTAATTCATATGGCCTGGCCAAATAACTCAATGGATTAAAGAGCCTTCAAGCAGGCGCAGGGGCCTGGGGTTTGATCTCCTGGGCCTTCTGTGCCGGCCTCACCCCCAGGGTGTACTGAGACAGCAATTGAGACTGGGCAAGATGGCGCATGGCTGTAAATTCAGCCCTTGGGAGGCTGTAAACAGGTGGATCACTATGAGTCTGATCTAGTAGTGAGACCTTGAAAACCTTGTAGACCTTTCCCTAAAATAAAAAAAGAAGTTAATTCATAAAATATATTTAGAGGAAAAGTCTCCATCTGTAAAAGAAATCAGGAAAATTTTCACAAAAACAGAACATTACTTTAAAAGGGTTTTAAAATGTTCACAGAAAACAAACAAGGAAACAAAATATTATCAAAATTTCCTGAGTTTATTATTTTCTCTCAGTTAAATTTGAAGCTCAGGGACAGGGATGTAGCTCAGCAGCAGAGCACATGTCTGGCAAGTGTGAGCACCTAGGTTTGATTCCCAGTGAGGATGAGGGGGAGGAAGAAAAACAAGGAAAGAAAGCAATGGAAGATTCCCAAGGAAAACATCAAAAATGTAGAAAACGAAAGTTGAAAGTTAATTATATTTTAGGAAAATTTTACTATAGGAACAAGGCCTCTAAGATGTGAAACAATGAATTTCCATATAAAAAGTAGTTTATTTCTGTGTATCAGTGGAAAATCAATTCTTGCCATATATTTGAGAAAAAGTTATCATGATAATTGTAAACTATTCATTGCATGAGTAGAGAAACTTTTACATATTTAAATACAAAATTATTTAGATATGAGCTACACTTCTTTAAAACATTACTTAGAAGAGTTGGTAATGTAAACATAGAAAATATGAAATTATCTTGAATATGAATTTTTACACTTGAGAGCAAATAACAAAATTTAAAATATGTAACATGAAAGAAAAAACAGTCAAAAATGAAATGAAAAGAACTGTGAAGTCAGTGAGAGCCAGGCTGGTGTGAGGTTTTATTTTAATAATATGAATCTGGAAAGTGCAAGAGTAACAACTTTATAGTCCTGAAGATAGGTATGGATTCACAAATTTAATTAATATTAGTGGAAAATACATTGCAAACTTATAATGCAACAAAAAGAGGAAAGTTTTCCAAATAGGAGGAATATATGGAAAAAACTAAAGTAGTTCACAATTAGCAATGATTAACAATTTTATTAGAAATGACTAGCATATGCTTTACAAATTATGTGGAGATAAAATCTAGATGTTCTCAGTGTTAAAGATATTTTTATGTTATAAAAATTATTGTTAAAAGGTATCAATAGTTAGCATACTACTAAGAAAGATCTTGCTATAATATGTTTTTAGATAATTTCACCCACGTTATACTTTTTCTTCTTCCTCCTTTAACTATATGTTTGCAATATATTCTAATCCCATTCATCTTGGGGTACTGATACGTGGGTACATCACTTCCTGTTCACTTTTACTCCTTTTCTTCCACTGCCTTCTCCCCTCTCTCCTTCAGATTCCCTTCACATCCACACAGACTCTACCACTGTATTCTGCTATTCCTCTTTTATGTGGCTCTGTAGAGGATATATTAGATTCGCCCATATTATAAAAAATGTGGTACAAACTTCTGTCTGATTTACATCACTTATTTTGTGGCCTCAAATTCCATTCATTTTCCTATAACTCTGATGGCCATCATGTTTGCTTTGACAAGCTGCCCATCACCCTCTGTCTGCACTAGTTTCATCTTCTAGTCCATTGGTAAGGAGAACCCAGAGCTCTTAAACATTCAGAGGCTCTTGACTGGAGGGAAGAGAGTTCCCAAGCAGGCACTGAATTCTGCAGCATCATAGATGGTGTGGCTGGTAGAATATCTGACAGCTATTTAACTGGTTGTATTTGTGGGAGCAAGAGGAGATGGCCTTCTTTGATACTGGGTATCTTTTTTCCTTCCCTGGGTCACAATGGTCCCAAATGTTGCCTGCCTCTGCAACTGAAAGATGCAGCTCTCTGAGTATTTGTTTATTGGAACATTTTCAAAACTTTGCCATTTTTTTTCTTCTGATGGTCTACCATTTCCAAGTCACTTCCTTCCATATGATTTTCTGGATTTCAGGGTTTTTACTGCTCAGATGGGCCAATATCTCACTTGCTGAGTTTTCTCTTCCAATGAGGAAGGAACTGAAACATTAGGCACCGGATAGTGGAGTTGTTGGTCACAGCCGCCCAGCTGTCATTGAATTGATTGGCTGCTTTCTGAGTCATTAGATGCTTTCTCATGATGGAGTATTCCCTGAGTTGGTGATGTAACAGTGCTGGGATAAATGGATAGCCAGTTTTCTTATTATAAGCATCTCTGATGCTTGGTGTCAGTTGTGTGGCTTGTTCTTCCCACCCCCATGCATGGTTCTTTGGTGCAAACATACCCTACCTTTCTGAGTGCCTACACTTCCCGTGCCTTGCCTCTGAGCTCACCGTGTGTCATGCTCCTTTTACTCTGCCATGCTGGAGCTCGCTCCTGCTGCTTCTCATACCTGTTCAGCCAGAGATTATTTCTGCATGATGATAGGAAATTCTATATTTTTATTAATAAATTGAGGGTAAGTATTAACTCCTACAGAAACTATTAATATATTCAATGGAATTTTAGCAAAGTAGAAGGAAAACATAAATGATTAATCCAACAAATAGTAGAAAACTGGATATACATGAACTAAAAATAGGAAAGCACAATAATTTTTAAGAAAGTCTATTTACATTATGAATTTATTAACTAAAGTTCTAATTAGGAATACAGCCAGATGCATTACTTATTCCAAATGTACAACTGGATTAAAATGCCCATTTAAAATGCAGAGACTTATATCAGCATGGATTTGATCTGGCAATATCCTGTAATCCAAAGACATACATAAAGTGAAAGCATCAGAAAAAATTTCTAACAGAAGAATTAAAAGGTTTATTGTGTACTTAAAATGTGAAAATAGAACTAATATTTATCAGAAAAGGCAATGCCTACTCAAAAGCATAAAACATGAATAGAAAGGAATATTTTTTTAAAAAATGAATCTATAAGGCTACAATATAATGAATCATGCATTTGATGACATTTCTTTAAAATACCTACAAGGTATCAAAACAGTTAATCAAAACAGGGCCATATAAAATACATCTCTCAGAAGTCAAGATAGCACACTGAGTCAACATTTTTTGCAATATGTAAGTACCATAATCTACTAGCCTAAAATAACATAAGCTTTTTCTTTCAAAAGATTTAAATCACATAAATTTTTCCAGGTACAAAATACACATAGACACATGCTCTCAAGCAAAATGTGCAACAGACAAAAAAAATTCATAGATTGTCATGAAAATTTAATGAAACTATACAATCTCTGTCTGTGTGTGTGTGTGTGCACGTCTGTCTCTCTCTCTCTCACATACACATATATGTGTGTGTTAGATAAATAGATAGAGCTGTATTATTCAATTTGTGAGAGAAAGAATGAATTATGCAACAGAAATTCACAGAGGTCATCTACTTTCCTACACAGTTCTTCAAGGAATATGATGAAGATTAAAATAATATGAGAAAAATTCATAGGATGCAGGCAGCTGACAGCAACATTTAAAAATGGAAAGATTTTAAGAGGTTACAAAGGCAGCTGCAAGGTTTTCAATGTTTGATAAATGTATTTAGGAATAACAAGGGGAATTTTAATAAGTATTTCTAAAATGTTGCTCATGGAGCTTAGAAAATATTAAGTAAAATATTGATGCTTTAATAGTTTAAGATTCACAAATTTTATTTTCTCCATTCAGATTATTTTCAGGATTGAGTCATCAGTTTGAGATTTATAAAAATGAGTGAAAGCAAAGTACCCCTTTTAGAAATCATTATGCATGCTTTTTATTAAATTTATTTAAGAAGTTCAATATTTTAGACATGTACTACATAGAGTATAAAAAAGAAAGTAAAATGCAGGAGCAGGAGATGTATCATCAAAAGTTCATCACAAGAATCACTTGAGTATTTTCAGTCTGCATGAAGATTAGGTGGGAACTATAGCAAACATTAGAATACATTGAGTGAATTTTTATACAGCTTTTAAGTAAAGGTATTTTGGTATGTTTTGAACATTTTCTGGAATAAAGCAAAGATGTATTATTGTATATGCATGGTATTACAAATTATTGTTTTCTTAGCTAAGTATGACAGTAGAATGCTGATTTATAATTGCAAAAAATAATGCTAAAGTACACAATCAAAGTTGGGGAAAAAAGACAGGTAAATAATACATACATTGAAAGTGGAGAAAGAAAAATCCAGCCTGGATGAAGTTGAAGAATTTGTTTCAGGTATGGAAAGATAGTTTCATTGTCATAGTGAAACATTTAAAGTTATGAGTTTTGTCCTTTTCCAGTTGTTTCCTTGTTTTATTTACAAGGACAAAAGTTAGCAAGTGACCATGTGTTTAGGGTCTGGAGTTTAGTAAAGGATGATGTATTAAAGGTATTTTTTTGGAAATACAATCTGTAAACCACAAACTTATTTATATTGTGGTGAAGAACTGCAAGGGTTAAACATTACTATATGAGGGATTAAACTAACAAATTCAATTATTACAGATCATATGCAGAGAGCAAATTTGCACTAACAGTACTTGAACTCCAGGGCAATATGGCTTTTCAAATGACTGAAGGTACACGATGGCCTAAAATTGGCTTTGGAATCAAGTAAAACAGAAACTGTAAGTAAGTGTGAGAGTTAAAAACTTTGTAGAACTAAGATTTTCTGATATAGCAATATGGTTTTAATTAAGAAAGACAAGTAGAAGAAATTTGCAAAGTGTTGAGTAGTACAGGGAAATTTTATGATGGTTAAGTGGGAGATGTAAAACTTGGTAGAAAGAATTGAGTACAGAGAAAGGGGTAAATATGTTGCACAACAAAATAAAAAAGAATTATATTATCACCGAAGTAAGAATAGCTTATTACTGTGGAGTGAATGACGTAAGCTTGGATTCACACAGATGACCAATATGAGGGCAGGGAGATGGCTCAGTAGAATAAGCACTTGTCTGGTCCCTGAGTTCAATCCCCAGTTCCACCAAAACAAAACAAAACAAAAAACTAACAGATGACCAATATGCATAGAGACTGGGTGCAATGGAATTTTCCTTTGAGCATCAGTAGGATAGGATTTGAGAATAATATGGAGGCTCTGAAAGATTGCTTGGTGCATTGAGAGAGGATCCTACACATCTATATTATCTCAGGCAGAAAGCTTATAGAAAGAAGATGAGAATTCAGAGAACTAGTCAAGATGGCAATTGCCAGAAAGAGCCATTGTATGTGGAAGCGTGCCAAGCTTCTGGAGAGACAAGAAGTATGGTAATTCCAGACAGCAAAAGTCTGCAGAAGCTCCAGGGATAAGCTTCCTGTGATAATGGAATGGAATGTTTGATCCACATCTGCATGGAGACACACTGCCTTTGGAATCATTTGAGTGACAGAGAATTTAGCCAGTAATATGTTCAAAGACTAAAAGAAAAAAAGAGATCATACATTACTGACTTAAAGGACATTGATTTTCTTGATGTTGTATTCAGGATTTACAAGGGAATAAATTTAATACAGAACATTTAATTTATAAGATTATTTTATAACAATCACCCAGTGAATCAAACGCAGAACAGTGCAGATCCATTTATGCACTACAGACACAAAGAATCCAGCTGAAGGCCTAGTTCCCATGACAATGTCCTCCCTGAGTTGAGCTGGAGGCCTAGAGCCCAAAATAACATCTCATAGAAATCAGAATCAAGGTTTCTGCACTGGTAAGGCCCAAAGGTGAGTGGTGGGAGCTAGAAAGTCCATACCAGCAGCTTGAAGGAACTGTGTTAGTAGGCTCAGGGATGGTCTGCCTTGGAGCCTGGAATCAATCCTCACAGTAAGGACCAGAGCTCCCCCAAAAAGAACTGCAGCCATCCTCAGTCACATAAAGGACCTGAACTCTTCTGACAATGAGAACAGTTAATTTCATAAAAGGAAAACCAGCACCAAAGCTTCTCCAGGAGAATCAATATCTTTCTGTTTGATTATCCTTTTATGCTATTAACAACAACCCTCCCATGGGTTTTCCACACCCAGAACTACGCTGTTTCAGTTCAACTGTGTGGTACAAGTTGACCATTAGGTAATCCAATAGACAAATCTGTGTGGTTTTTTCCCCACTCCTGGTACCAAAACATATATTTGTCAGTATTTTAATAGGAAAAAAGATATAGGATGTGTAAATGTATAAGAAATTGCAAGTTGAGCATATAATGATCAACCACAGAACTGGATGAGGAAGTGTGCAGAGAGTGTCTACATATTGCAGACCAAAGATTCAGTCCAAAGTCTGCAAGTGCATGTCAAGAGGCTGATGTATCTGCCACAGAAGGCTAAAGAGTCAATAACAGGAGGAGGCGGGATAAAAGGTGAAGTCAAAGAGTCTGTGCTAGAAGGCAGAAGATGGTGTTCAAGTTGAAGGTCAAAGACTGGAGCCCCTTCAAAGAACAGAAGCAGTCCATCCTTCACTTCCTGTATACTCATCTATGAGCCATCCTATGGTGGGTATAGAATTGCTGAGGAGATTTAGGTAAGCTAAACTTTTCAAGTTGACACAGCCATTGAAACATTATACTTGGCTTGTGTGCAGTTCAGTCAGTCAGATGTCTAGCTTGCATTCAAGTAGTGGATAATTGAAGTTGTATAAAAGAAAATTATTTCATGATGATATCATGTATTAAATATCTATAGGTAAGATGGAGGACATTTTATCATAAATTTTTATGTATTTTAGTACAGGGTCCACAGAGTCTATAGGGTCTCACTACATAGATCAGACTCATAGTGATTTCCCTGTTTTCAACCTCACAAAAGCTGGGATTATAGGTGTGCACCACCATGCCCAGTCACAATTCCCATCTCAGTACACCCTGGAGGCAGGGCCAACACAGTACACAGGGGATTAAACTTCAGCTGTTATTCTCTGCCTGAGCAGAGATAACTGGTTGGCCCTATCATAAATTATTGATGGAATAAATATAAATGAAATCAAACTAATTTTGTTTAGTATTTCATTTCATAATTTACAATTTTCAAAATCATATAAAATGTACACCTATAAAGATTATTTTTGAGTAAGATTATTGGTGTACTTAAAATGTATGTAAGCAAGTACTATGAGAAAAATTCATGAGAATAAAGTAATGCTTTCCTATTTTAATTTGAGTTGAAAATTTTCACACTGGGTATTTTTCTACTGAGAGAAACTCCACATGCAAAACCTTGCATTATATAGTTATGAATCCTTATAAACCTTGGATTTTTTGAATTTCAGTGCATATGGAACAGCTAGCATATGTTACAGAGAAATACAAAACTATTTTTCTACTTTTATAAATAGACAGTATTCATTTCCAGTTATTTCTAAAGTTGTAATTGGATTTGACCATTGTTTCTAGTTATGCTAGATTATCTATGATAAGTTGAAATTATTTGATGAAATAAAGCACGACTATAAGATAACAAGTTTATTCAGACAAATCCCTAAACCTTTGAGAGGAAATAAACTTGATTGTGAATTAGCTTCCTTAGATGTATAGCCACCATGATGAATGTATATGCATCTGTTTTCAGATTGATGCTACAAAGTTAATATAGCCATTGGTTTCAAATTTCATTTCTTTATCTAATAAGCGTGGTTTACTGACCACAGTACCCATCACATGTGTGACAGCATAACTATTGAGGGTTGGCAGTTCTCTAGCTTTTTGTTTAAATCTTCATTTCTTTTATTATGAAAGAAAATAGAAAGAAGCTCGTAAATGTTGGAGGAATTAAAATCACTGAATTATAAAAGGCAAAAGCTTGTCTTACATTAAAGATGGCCATGGTTTTAAAAAATCAAAAGTGTTGGAGAGCTACTGGTTTTCCCTTTGAGAGCTCTACTTACCACTGTGTCTTTAATTACCATTTTGTGAAGCAGACTTATTTCTTTCAAAAATGCCTCACTATAACACGTAAATAATAAACAGCTTCCAATGATACATTATAAATGCTGGCCAAATAGCTCAGCAGATTAAAGCACCTTCAAGCAGACACAGGCGCTGGGGTTCGATCCCCCAGCCTGCTGCTCTGGGCCTGCCCCAGGAGCACTGAGACTGGGCGTGCTGGCCCGTGCTGTAATCTGAGCTCTTGGGAGGCTGTAAACAGGGGAACCACTATGAGTTGATCTAGCAGCGAAACCATGAACACCTTGTACACACTTCCCTAAAAAATAAAAAAATAAAAATAAAGAAAAACAAAAACAAAAAAAAGAAAAAACTGATACATTGTGCTGAAAATTACACAATAAGGCAATAATGTACATCTTTGAAATTAATTCTCACATTTGCGACTTATTCCTTATAAAGTTTAGGATTGATTAGTTAACTTCTTAAGCTATTTTAATTACCTTAAAAAAGAGAATTGCCCTACATAGTTCAGAGAAGATTCAAATATATTTTAAAAAATAGTGCATATAAAATGCTAGACCTACTGCCTAGCTTACAATAACAAAGTAGTAGTTATTATCATGAGCATTATTATTTTTGAGATTTTCTACACTAGGAACAAGGTAATTGATTATTATGTTGTAAGTAGATGATTCCCTTTAGAGTAAAAAAATAATGATCAAGTTTTAAATTCAGTGCATTATGAAAATATTCATAAGTAAGTCTTAATATTAATTTTAAGTCTTAGAAACAAATTGCACAAAATATATAAAGGAAAAGAAAAAATTATACGGAAGAGTATTTACGCTAAATTTGTCACATATCTAAAGGCAAAAAATTTCAGACACAGTTGGTTTTCAGATTAAGTAAAACCTGAAAAAAAATATTAAAAATGTTAGAAAAATAAAAAGTATAGCTCATATTCTTATAACTTGTATATCTTCCTAATCTTTTTTTTGTGTGTGTATACAATGCTTCTTTTTAGGTCAGGTCCATAATTTAACTAGGTTTGATTAGTTGATGCTATAGACTGGCTATGGATTAAATACTATTATAAAATTTTTATAGATTAAGAATCTTTATTTCATTTTATGCATTTCTAATAAGATGCTTTTTATTTATTTAATTTTTATTTATTTAATTTTTAAAGAGAATAAGAAAATGATAGATAGGACATTACAAATGAAACAAAACATTTTTTAAAAAGATGATAGGTATTCAATAATGGCTTCTTCGTTTCACTTTTTATTGTTGTTGTTGTTGTATTTTAGGATATGGTCTATAGGGTCTCACTGAATAGTTGGTACTTGTAGTGATCCTCCTATTTATAGCCTCCCAAGCACAGAGATTTTT
>NDGN011335962.1:0-11977 GCA_002564285.1 Tympanoctomys barrerae | reverse complement strand
CTAGGAAGAGAGTATGCAATGTGTTAATTATTGAAACTGTCATACCAATTTGATTTGAAACTGAATCATTGCTATTTGTCTTGCAATAAAATTATGGGAAAAAAAAAAGAAAGGGGAAAGCGTCAAGAATGATACTCCGATTATAGTTTGAAGAAAAGGTAGTCAAATCTGGACTGTGTGACTTGAAAGTCTGGGACATTATAATTGCTCAGGCATCATTAGATGGGCAGAGACAGAGAAGAAGGCTTTGGAAAGGACATTTATTTGCCTGGTAAACTCTCTGGATCTCCCACCTATCAGGGAGTCGAATTTCCCTATAGATCGAGAAGCAAAGATGTGAGTTCATATTCAGCTTGCACTACACAACAAGACTCTGTGGGAGGGAGGGAGGGAGGGGGAGAGGGAGGGGGAGGGGAGGTAAAGAGAGGGGAGGGGGAGGAGAAGAAGGGAGAGGAGGGGAGGGGAGGGGAGGGGAGGGGAGAGGAAGGGAAGGGAGAGGAGAGAAGAGGAGCCATCTACTATAAGACCAAGAATAGGAAACAGTCAAACTTAATATGTAACATCATAATCAAGATCAAGTATCAGGTACAGGGGCTGAGGAGATGGCAAGCACCTACCTGGCAAGTACAAAGTCCTGAGTTTGATACCCGATACCAAAAAAATAAAAACAAATACCAGGTATAGGTCATATTCAGGACCTACAGTTTAAACTTCTCCTTACTCCATATTTATATTCTGCCTACATCATTCTCTAGGGAGAGAATCTGGGTAAATACTTAGTCAACATATATAACTTCTAAGATTTCTGGCTCTGTCTTCTATGTATATGCTAGTTTTCTTCCCAAATGACCAAATGTTCTGCAAAACAGAATACTGTAAGCTTTCAAATACTCAAGGGAGCTTGTAAAAGTAATACAACATTCATGTAATTTCCACTTGCTACAGAACAGACCCTGAGGTTGTTTTTCTGGTGCATAACAAGTGGTTCTGTTGCTAAGAAAAAAACAGGCCTCTTGACTAAAGATATTAAAAAAAAAAAAAGGAGATGATAATGTTCTGAATTATATCACTGTATCTACATAAGAGTTAAAGAAGGAAGTTGCAAATATGTCAACTTAACCCTATAAGATAAAGCCATATTTTTAAAGTACAGAATTACATTCTGTAGTAAAAGGTTATACTATACCAGAAACCAGTGCTTCTTTCTTAATGGTAATATTAGTATCAATGCAGTTATACCTAATTACTTAGAAGAGAAAATCTGGATAGATCTGAACAGGCTTTATCCAAGAGCTCAAATTCATTTTCATGCTCCCTAGGCTTGATCCAAATGAGGATTAAATTCAAAGTATAGTTTAGATAACATAATGCCCATAATGCATAAGAGGTTCTTCCTAGACCAATACACAGGTACCTACTAAAGAACTAATTTAAATTCCTCAAATACTATTTAAATAGAAATGACAACTAAGAATGTAAATGTCAACAGCTAACCTTTATGGAATACTATGTCCCAGGCATTACAATAAGGGTTTAACATAGTTAAGTGGAGCCACAAGAAAATGGTAATTTTCTAAGACTCAACGTGGTAACACTTTCTCATTTAATCCTTACAATCACCCAAATACCAAATACAACTATTATCCCTATTGTAAGATGAAAAAAAACCTAGAATTTAGAGGACTTCAAAGGTAAAGAACTATGAAATAGATGAGCTGGGAGTGAAGCCAAAGTTTAAATACAGAGCCCACCTTCTCACCACCACATAATATAAGCAGACTCTGTGTCTTAAGAAACTAGCAGGCTGAGTTTGTCATCACCCAAGTACTGTCATGCGCCACTCACAGCACTATGCAGACAGCTGTGCAATCTCACATAGGCCCCCAGCAAGAGATGCCCATCCTGTGGCAAGATGGGACACAGTAAGGAAGATGATTCCCTACCTGCATAAAACTGCTAAGTGGATTAACAGTGAGTGGCCTTTAGGCTGCTGATGTATTTTAAATTATTTTTAGTGAAGATTTTAAAGTTACACATTAAAAGCCTTAAGAGATATACATTCTTGGATCCATTAATTCCACCCAAAGGAGTTTATTATCAGGAAATAATTTAAATATACACAAAACTTGTTATAAAAATATTTACCAGTGTTTAAAAATATAGGTGAAGGGCTGGGGAGATAGCTCAGTAGAATAAGCGCTTGCCTGGCAAGTGCAAGGACCTGAGTTTAATCCCTGGTTCCGCCAAAAAAATAATAATAATTATAAATATAGGTGAAAAACTGAAAAACCTAGTAAGCTGTTACATCACATCTACATATGACAGCCCAGAGAGCATCTCTCACTGTGCTGCCGAGGCCAGTCTAACGCTTACAGGCTCAAGTGGTCCTCTCTCAAATTACCAAGTAAAGTACAGACATGGGACACAATGTTGGGTTCCTACAAATGATATTTTAAATGGGGGAAAATTCTTTAATTTTAAACTTTTTACAAAATATAGGAATAACAAACTCACATAATTATTTTAATAAAAGCAATATGCATTTATAGACTATATACGATGTCCATGAGGTAGAAGGGGGATGACACTAGATAATATAATATATAGTACTGTAATTTTCTTTGTCCTCATTTTTCTACAAGACTTATAGGCAAAGTAAACAAACTACAAGAGGTAAATAACCTTTTGAAAACTTGCATTTATTCTGCCTCTTAACTTGGAATTAAGATAAGAGATTTGGCAAATGGTCAAAACTCAAGTGAGAAATTACTAATTTCATGTAGAACTGAGAAATCCAGGACATTTGGCCACATGCTGTACATTGGGAACCATTACATACAATGCCCCAAAAGATGCAAATGCAAATATTATAAATATATTTAGGTAACAAATGCAAATATTAATTGTGAGTTAATATTAAAAAGTGAGTTAGTGTTTTAAAAATAAGCATTTATGTGCTCGCTTCGGCAGCACATATACTAAAAATAAGCATTTATTTGTGCATTACCTATTTAAAAAAAGAGAATTCTAAATATAGAGGGGGGAAAAATCTAACAGCTAGGAGTTGGCCTGGCACTGTCTGCTAAAAATCAGTGTACTCATGTTAAACTTAAGTTCGCAGAACATCACTATCACACACCAACACCATATGACAACCATTAGTCAATATAAGCAAAATCTTGCTGTAATAGTGTCTAAACATGGGCAAAAACATGACCATGTCTTAACCATAAATATAACCAAACATAATCCTCTCCCCACAAATATGAATAAATATCATTTCTTTAGCAATCAAAGCTTTAACCTTGCTCCACTCTTTTGACCTTCTAGGCCAGGGAATACCAACCCCTGCACCATGGGCCAGACCAGTCTACAGTCTGTTAGGAAGCAGGCCAGGTGAAGCATCATCTCTACTTATAGTCATTCTCCAGTGATCAAATTATTGACTGGGCTCTATCTCCTATCAGATCAGTGACATTATGAGATTCTCGTTGGAACACAAACCCTACTATGCATTGTACATGAGAGGGACCTAGGTTATTTAATTGTTAAGAGATTCTAATACCTGATAATCTGAAGTGGAGCTGAGGCAGTGATGTTAGTGCTGGGGAGCAGAGATGGTAAAAATATCAATTGCTTGCAGAATCATTAAAACCCTGTCAGCAAACAGCAAGTGACAATTAAGCTATATCTGGTGGCAGGCTTTTAGCAAGTGAGTTTGAAGTACTTCAATTTTACAGCTGCTTCTGATAGCAGGCTTTAAGTTAGAACCCAACACTTAGTCTGCTCATGACCTGCCTATTGTTTTATTTACCATTTCCACCTGCACTGTCATATAGTAAGCTGAAAAACTAACCCAACCCAAAAAGAGTAAAAAACAAATGTCACTGTAAAGCTTCTTTGAAAGAAGGGCCCAAATATGAGATAGCAGAGATCTAAACCTGCCAACAAAAAGGAAGTTGCATTTAAGAGAAAATAGTAAGAGTCCTATTTAAATTACAGGTTCATGCCAACAGGTGGTTCAGATTTTCTAAGCCCTTTGTATAATATGTAGTGATCAGCTATTCAATGAAGCCAAGAGACTTTTCAAAATTGCTTTTTCACATAGAGATCAAGCACCCTGTGTTAAAACACAGCTTTTAAAGATAAATACAAACAAACAAACCCCATGAAAACTAAGAACAGGAGCAAATACTGAAAGCTATCACTTCCTCAAATGTGTCTGTACTAAGAGCATAATCCTTAGTGGATGGCTGCACTGCCAAAGCTAAGAAGCCTTTTACTGAAAAAGTTGGTTCTGCTAAAAAGATATCTGTCATCAGCCAGACATGATGGTACATGCCAATGATCCTAGCACTCAGGAAGCTGAGGCAGGAAGACCACTGTGAATATGATATCAGCCTGGGCTACAAAGTCAGTTCAAAGCCACTGTGGCTTACTTCATGAGATCTTAAATTTAAAAAAATAAAAAAGGTATCTGTCATGAACTTTGAGGAGAGGATATAGTTCAAAAGGTGACACATACTCCTCTTTCAGCTAGCATGCTACATAAAATGATAAAATGAAGGATCCTGAGCCACAATTATCAGAGGATTAATGAGTCATTGTGGTACCCATCCGGGCTGATGAATCTACTGATGCTGACATCAAGGCTACAACGTTTTTGTGCATTTTATTTTTCAGGAGGATATGTGTGAGGGTATGTTATGATGCCCTTCGGTTACCAACCAACACAACGGCTGCAGAGCTAGTCAAATCTTAGGATGATAACATCCGAAAAACTGAAATGGCAACTTCATATTGCTATGTCTATGGACAGAGCACCTGCCATAACTTGACTGCCTTCTGGTTTCCTCACTCTGATCAAACAGGTAAGATTCAGATAGTGTGTCAACACACTGTGTCACCCATAGAGAAATGCTGGCTAGCCAGACAATGTCAATGAACTCAACATTTTGCAGAATATGATTAAAATTATCAATCAGATTAAAATGCATGCTCTTAATTTACAACTGCTCATACAGCTCTGTGAAGAGATGTATGCAGAATTTACATTATCTTCTCTTATACACAGAAGCAAAATGGTTTTCTAAAGGCAGATCACTGGTCACAGTTTTTGAGTTACAAGAACTTCTCTAGAATTTTCTTTTAGAAAACCAGTAACCACTGGCAGCACATTTCTGTGACACAGGATGGGTCATAAAACTTGCTTAGCTGAATGATATATTCAACCTGCTTAACAAATTTAATCTGGTACATGGGAGTGCAACAACAGTGCTCAATTCAGCAGACAGAGTGGCTGCATTCAAAATCAAACTGGAATAATGGAGACAATGAATGAACACTGAAATTTTTATAGCAGGTTTCAAACATTAGGGGAGATCTTAAAAGAGATTTAGTCAGGGCCTTCTTTGTCCCAGTTGGTTCATAATCACCTATCTCAGTTTTTAAAAGGCTGAGTATTATTTTCCAACCACAGAAGACTCCTAAGCTAAAGAGGAGTAGATGTTCAAGCCATTTGTGAAGCCAGGTGATTTGAGTCTGTCTTAGGAAAAAAATCAACTGCTTGAGACTGAAAACGATGTTGGTCTTAAAAGTATGTTGGAGGGCCAGGGATATAGTTCAGTGTACAGAGCCTGCCTGCCAAGCCCAACGTCCTGAGTTCAAATCCCAATACAAAAAAAGAAAAAAATGTCATAGATAACTTCAAATCTCCAAATGTTCAGGATTAAAGTCCAGGTGGAATATTCTAAGAGGCTAATCCCATTTCAAAAATTGTAATTCTGTGAGGCACAGTTTTCTGCAGTGATAGCAACCAAAATGAAGTGGAGTACACTAGACATAACACACTTCAGGTGCCACTGTCTCCCATCACCCCAAAATGAGGGGCCATTTAGTTAGTTGTAGGAAAACAAGATCAGGCCTCCCACCATCTGCATTATGGTGAGCTGTATTATTTCATTATATATTACAGTGTAATAATAACAAAGTGCCCAATTGTTATGGTTTGTGTCTAATTGTCCTCCCAAAGCCTCATGTAGTCATGGGGCAGACTTCTATAGTCTGTGATTAATTCTTGATCCAATACTGGGATTATGGATGTGAGTGCTACACCCACCCTGTGGCAGATGATCTGCCTACAAATGTAAGGAGGGGAGAAAAGCTAGCTAGCTGCTGAAGCTGCTGTTCTTCCCTGTGCTCCTTGCTGCTTTCCACCCATCATGAATGGCTGTCCTCTTCCATGTGCCTCTGCCTTGGTGCCAGCCAAATATGGACTGAAACCTCCCCTAACTGTAAGTTAAATAAAACTTTCCTTCCTTAATTTTGGGTGTGCGGCATTTTGTACCAGCAACGAGAGAGGAATAACTGGGACAACAATAAATGTAACACCTCCCCTGCAGGGGAAAACTGTCTTACATGAAACTGGTTGCTACTTTAAAAGAGAATGGAGTTGGTGTTATAAGTGCTTATGCTACCTAATCTCAAAATTATTTCACATCTTAATAGCACTGCAGTGGGCCAGCTAAATAGCTCAGCGGAATAAAGTGCTTGTAAGCAGGCGCAGGGGCTGGGTTCAATCCCAAGGCCTGCTGCGCCGTTCCTGCCCCCAGGGCGCTCTGAGACAGCAACTGAGACTGGACGTGGTGGCATATACCTGTAATCCCAGCTCTTGGGAGGCTGTAAAAAGGCAGATCACTACCACTCTGATATAGTAGTGAGACCCTGAACACCCTGTAGACCTTGCCCTAAANAAAAAAAAAAAAAAAAAAAAAAAATAGCATTGCAGTGTTACATCCTTGTGCTATCACCAAGGTCACTTAAGTGCAACTCTTATAGGGTTCCCCATAACAAACATTTCTTGTTTATAATAAATCATTTTTACTACACATATGTTCCTGGAGGGAAATACGAAGAGTTAGGACAACAGACCTGTGTATGGAGTGGAATTAGAAGTAAAACAATAAAATTATGTAAGAATATTTAAAACGTATAGAACAGATAACATTCTACATAAAAGCATTTTGATATAAAGCTACTCTATTCTGGATTCTCACAAATTCAAAATTCTCTGTGTCCATCAGCACTGCTGAAGCTGACTATAAAAATAAAAGTTAATTTCTTATTTGCAGAAAGCTAAGATAATTGTACTACTAATTTCTATTGGTTTACTGAAAGAACGGTTAATACTTAATTTTTTTATTTTTCTTTTTTTACCAATTTTGTGTGCTTTTATCTGGTAATCTGAACATCCCCTTTGAAGATAACAATATGCATACACTTCATAATCCTAGAGAAGTTCGGGTAAATCTTTTTACAGTAAAATAAAATAATTCTTGTCTGCTTGGTTTCCCATCAATCTAAGCAAAATCAGAACATAATTATAAAAAACAAAAAGTAAGGGGCCGGGGAGATGGCTCAATGAAATAAGCACTTCCCTGGCAAGCGCAAGGGCTTGAATTCAATCCCCGGTTCCATGTAAATAAATAAATAAATAAATAAATAAATAAATAAAGTAAACCAAAACATAATATTAAAAAAAAAAAATAGTACCCAGAAATACAAAATTCTTTAAGCCTATTGTCCTTATGATAAGTCTCTTAAAGGGTCTAAACACAATATTAGATTCTAGAGCCAATTTATTTATCTAAATGATAGGTGTGATGTAATGTTTACACTGTAAACTGTTCTTTCATTAATTTCAAAGTGAATTTTACACTGAGTATTCTTACCTCCTGGGTCTTTATCTGGATTGTACTCTAAAGCATTGCTACAGATGAGGTCAATATCTTGCAAGAAATCTTTAGCAGTCAGATAATTATGTTTATCAATTTTAGTTATTACTGTTGATAAATCCATTGGTTCTTTAATTACTTCAAGATAATCTGAAACCTAAAACAAATAGAAAATGTTAATGAAATTGCTTGCAGTTTTTCATATAAATTTAATTCATAAAAGCAAAATTAAAACTATTTAAAAATTAAATCTAAATTAAGAATTACAGATAAAAGTACAGTGCTATTTATGCTACTAAAGTTACTATCTGACATACTTTCCATGAAAAGCTTCAGTTTCCAAGTCATATCTACAACCAACTCTGAAATGTTGCTCATCTTGAAAATGGAAACCAACTGTCAGCTTTTTTTTTTAATCCTTTGGCTTAGCTGAGAATGCATGAATAAAAGCATCCAATAAGTATTATTAAATGTTACCTCAAGAAAAGAAACAGGAAAACAAAACAAGGAAAAATAAAAAGCATAGACTTTTCATAATACTAGAGAAATTTCGGTAAATCTTTTAAAATTTTTCAACAAAAATTTCCTTTTTATAAGAAGAATGATTTCATGGAAAGTATTTTCCACTCCTTTGGAGTCATTACAAACATTTTGAGCCAATTATATAATTAAGCTGAGTACTGTTTTGTAACTAGTGAAAGATTTGCTGGACTTGTCCTTACATTAAACAAATCTGCCAAAAAGAAAAGGGTGTTTTTTGCCTAATGTGCTGATTTTTCTGGGAGATAATCCAAACTAGGAGACATTAAGTTATGATGTACAAAATATATTTTGTTTTCTGCCATATGACCAAATAAGAGAGCGTTTGCAACCTATATCTATTGCCTCTCCAATGTAAATCTCAAAGTAAGTAATTAGATTTGACATAAAAGCAGGCTTAGCAAGAATTTCTCAAATTAATCCAGGATCATGACTAGGGGTTGAGTAATTTTTGCTCTCTGAAAGTAAAGATTTCTTATGTTATAGTTTCAGATGTCATCAATGCTATGATTTTTAAATTCACAAGCAACATTTACATAGGTAATTTGTATATGTGGCTTATATGGATATATTTAACTTGTATAGGTAGATTTTTTTCTTTGTTTTTGATTTTAAGAACAGGGTCTCTCACTACCCAAGTTTTTTGTTTATTTTTTAGACAGACTCCCTATGTAGCCCAGGATGGCCTTGAATTCATGGCAACCCTCCTGCCTCAGCCTCTGAGTACTAGGATTATAGATGTGTACCACCACACCTGGCTCACAAGCAGTTTAGGCTGGTTAAACTCACTACCTTGTCTTGAACTTGTGATCCTCCTGCCACAATGCCAAGTACTAGGATTAGAGGCATGTGCCACTACATGTGGCTTAGTTTTCAAACTTTAGGATTATTTATACAAATATCAGAAATAAGAATATGCACACTTCTTTATTTTTGGGCTTTGTAGCTCAAAAGCCAGTGAGTCTCTTTATAGGGGGAACCATTTAGTATACTAGAACGAATAGCAGTTCAAACTTATTAGTCCAATGCTTGGTTCTGGCATGCCCTGTGTACAAGTAAAAACTTCCACAAACTGAAAAATACTATAAAATTTAGTATTATTAAAGACTAAACAATTTTAGCACATAAGCTTAATTTAAGTTTCTAAAGTTTACTTGCCCTGCAGTCTGCTTTGAAATTTGTAAGTTTTTAGGTACTTCAAATTCACTACTTGAATATGAACTTTCATGTTTTAGTATAGCTAAGTGTTATCTTGTTTTCTCCATTCCATCTTTCCTAGTTACTATGTTTTCAACTTTCAGAGCAGACAAAAACCAGTAGCAGAATAAACTAAAGAACAAAGGAAAAAACAAGAGAAACATAACCCTGAAGTAAAACTGTTGTCTGATCAACCTATCATCTTCTATTTCCATATTGTGACTTGTTCACAAAGTGGTTTTTTTTTAAAAATTAATTTACTTGATACAGGGTCTTGCTACACAATTCAGACTCATAACGATCCTCCTATCTCAGCCTCCCTAGCACTGGGATCACAGGAGTACATCACCACACCTGGTTTTGGGGCCAGCACAGCATGAGATACTGGGGATCGAACTTGGGTTCTAGCACTTGGCAGGCAGGAGCCTAAACTACTGAGCTATCTCCCCAGCCACACAAAGTTGTAATTATAGACAGATGACATTTGAAGCTGAGAATCTTCTCTGGTTGGAAAGAAAAGGCTTTCTTAAACAAAAGGGAAACTCGTTTATTCCCAGCATAGGAGGCTGAGCTACCTTTAAGAGGTACCATAAGCTAAATAGAGGAGGAACTTGCTTATTTATGAAAAGCAATCTTCAAAAGTGGCTAATAGTTTTACCATGAAAGAAAAATGCTCCATAAATAAAATGATGCTTATGAATTTAAAATGCAAATTAGCCTTGTACTATTATTCCAGTGGGAAAAGATATCAAGTAGCTGAGATGTAAGGAATGTGGGCTTTGAATTTAAAAACAAATAGAAAAACTCCCCCAGGCTTGATGGTGCATACCTACAATCCCAGCACTCAGGAGAATCATGAGCTTGAAGCCAGACTTGGGGGCACAGTAAGTTCAAGGACAGCACAGTGAGACCCATTCTCAAAAAAACAAAGCAAAACAAAAAATCCTCTCAAGTGTTGGACATGTTGCTTGACAACAAGTCTCAATTTCCTCGGTTGCCAGATGAGACTAATAAAGACACTCCAAGGCTTTGAGAGGATCAAATGGGCAAAACTATGCATTACACATAAATATTAAAGTAACCTTTTTGATAAACTCTTTAATTCCAAAGAGGGGGAAACATTACTTTCAGACTTGCCAGAGGGGGGGAAAATAGAATGCTAATTCATTCTTCACAGTCTTGGATGAGATAATGGTTCCAAAGGAATATGCTCAAGTCCAAAAGCACAGATTTCACAATCAGGACGCAACATTAAATACTGAATAATTTTATAACTCAAATTTAAAAGAAAATTAAAAAATCAAAACTAAAAACACCAAAGCTGTTCAAACATGGAGTCTGAACTATAAGAAGAAGGCCAGTAAAGATGACATTGTGTTCATCCACATACTATATTATCCCAGGATAAAACAACACCAACAAGAGGGGAAAAAAACCAAAATTTAAATTGACAGTATTATAGTAGATTCCAAATGGAAAATTCCTTTTCTCATCATCACAAACCATGCTCCCACAAGCACACAAAACAATACACATAGAAAGTGAGAAATTTTCCACTGGGAGCAGAGAGAAAATCTGTAAAGAGAAAAACAGTTTTAGGTGCATCGCATGTGGCTAGCATCAAATAGCAACTTAAACCACAGACATTTCCAAATATGAAAGACTAAGAAGTGTCAAAGTGGCCAAAGTTTGGCCACCTCTTTCAAGGAGGTATATGTAATCTGGGAAATGCCAGTATCAATTGATATTTTGATTGATCATTATCAATATACTTTTTGACAGCAGGATTTATCCTGGAATAAAAATAGTCTAGTATGGACATTTTACTTAAGTAACTTTGAATTAACTCTTCCTAAATTGAAGAGTATGAGATCACAAAGATCAATGATAATTAAGAGGATATATACAAATTGATCACTAATTTCATCTAAAAGTCACCAGATGTTTACTGATGACATAGGTAGATATCACATGGATTAAAATTTTACAGGCTAGGGGTAATATTCATCCATGCCTTTGCTTTTTTTCCTTCCAAAAAAAGATGTCAATATTTTTTTCTTTTAGCCAGTTCAACTTCACTGTTTGCACACTACTGAAACAAGACCTCTTCAATATCCACCGGTTTGCTGAAGATGTTAAAGCGTTTATCTGTGGCCAGCCTCTTGGTTACATCCCTGAGAAACAATCGCAACTCTCTTAAAGTATTTTCCTCCTGGTCTTCCATCCGATTTTTTTCTGATTCTGATAACTGACGCGGTGGAGAAGGTAATGCAAGAGGAAGCACTTCCATAGCACAAAGAGCTAAAGAAAAGAAAAGGAAATGTTAAGCTTCCCAACAAGGTGAGCAAGGACCTTAATTACTATTTTGGCATTCTTTCAAATGTTCTAGTGTTCTACAACACTGACAAATAAATGAACCACACAAATCCAGCAAATAAGAATTCAAATGGAGGGGCTGGTGAGATGGCTCAGTGGTCTAAAGCACCTATTTAGAACAAGCTTAGCAA
>NDGN011335957.1:0-11387 GCA_002564285.1 Tympanoctomys barrerae | reverse complement strand
AAGGTTTATTTAGCTCACAGTTAGTGGAGGTTTCAGTCCATACTTGGCTGGCTCCAAGGCAGAACAGTACATGGCAGAAGGCGGGCCATTCATGGTGGTGGAAAATAGCAAAGAGTGAGAGCCAAAAGGGAAGGAGCAGAGACTATGGCCTCTCTCCCTTCCTCATATTGTATGCAGATTTAGTACCCCAGGGTGGGTGTAGAAATCGCAGCTATAATCCCTGCATTGGATCATGAATTAATCACAAACTCAAAAGCTGCCCCATGACTGCACAGGCTTTAGGGGGACACCTAGACACAAGCCATAACACTACTCTTCCTACACTGTGATCCAATAACCATCTGGCTTGTAACCCATCAGATCAGCAATCCTTCTCCCTGGGGTAGACTTCTGTGAGTCCTTTGCCTTGGGGCTGGGCTGTGTCCATTCATGAACTTAATTATTTCCATGATTCTGGTCACAGAATCCACCCCACAATATGGGTTAAAACTCAACTGAATTGCTCCATTGCAACCAGAATGGTGGAAAGAACTAAGTTTGTGCATTGAGGCATCACTGTGATTACATGCTCCCTAGAGGCCAATTCTAATTATTCTCTCTACCTGCCTAGGCATCACATAGTATTCTAAAAAAATTAGGTACCAGTAACAAATGCCATTTTTCCTGATCATCTTAAAAATTTCTCCTGATCTTAGCAGCTTAGGTCTTCTAAGAACACTGCTATGGAGAACCATTAACTTCATTTATAACCAAGAATACTCAGTGGCTATCAACAGGATAGTGCTTCCTAACAGAAACCTCTCCATCTCTGTGGCTTCCAAAGGATTTGTTCTCACACATGTGCAAGTTGGCTGCAATATTGCTGGTCTAGTCTGGCTCTACTTGTCACCTGCAGGTTGAGGCTGGCCAGGGCTCAGTTTCAGCTATTGAACATGAGAATGTTCTAATCTAAGGTAAACCTTTCTTGAGACTACAAGTTCCAAGTTCAGGTGGGCTTCTGGAGTCCAGATTCACTGGCACAGTATCCAGAGGGAGCTATTGCCCAAGCAGGCTTCAGACTTTGTTCATGTCATCTGATTACTCAAACCAAGCCATGTAGCCAAACCAAATTCCAACAACAGGCAAAAACATTGCCCTACCAAAAGCACAATGCATGAGCACAGGTATACAGTTCTACTATCCTGTCATAGCCAACTGGCTTTCTGACCTTCCTTCCAGTCTACCTTCACCCCATTGAAGTTTCTATTACCATCCTTCCCAAGTCTTCTGGACATAGCCTAACAGCTACCAAATTCTACTAGCAGAGTCTATTAGTTCCATATGGAACACATTTTATGTTATTCTAGACAAAATTGGATATATGCACAACCAAGTATACAAGACTCTTTCCAGTGTAACAAAAAAAGAGGAATCTCCCAGATTTCATCCCCAGTAACTATTTCTGTGCCTTATCTATACAATATCACAAGAAGATCTGAAATTGTTAGACTGGCTTCACACAGAATTTGAAAATTTTCCTGAGATCATGCCAAAAAATGACCTCATGATCCTTTGCAGACAACTTGTCCTCCTTTTGAGTTTACAGAACCACTTCTTTGCTTCATCCACCTATCACTTGATGATCACTGCCAACTCATCAGGATGAATTTATTTTTGGAATAGTCCAACCCTCCTGATAGTGAGTAGGAGTCTCAGGAATTCTGCTGGAAAGCCTGAGTTGGGTTGAAAGTGAAGTGAGTGAGGGATATCATCGTCTTATCACCCATTTGCTTCTCTATGTCAAAAATATCATATGCATTGCATACACGATGTAGCATATGCAGTGAAACTGAATAAACAGGTACTCAGTAGTGGCAACTGCATTGGCTGATAAGCCAGATAGACAATGTGTAACAGATAGAAAATACTGGACATTAAGGCACATCAGTGGAGCCTTGGATGTGGGTAGTGGTAGAAAAAGTTATTTCCTGGAGAGAGTTCTGTAGATGCTTCAGCCCTTGACCTTGTAGCACATGAGAAAAACCTTGAGGCACTTGGGACCAGTTATGAGTCATCAAGTGAAGCTTAGGGGCATCACAAATAGATTAAGCAATCATTTCATTTAGAATAAGGGTTCACTTTAGATTAGAACATACTAAAACATATTCCAGAGAACTCAAGCTTCCATTGTATGCTAATAACTACTACACGAAACGAGATTTCATGATCAGAAAACTCTGTATCAGATAAAGTTAGAAGGATTTCTTGATGGGATTGCAGTGCATCTTATAAGGATAACGTCTATTGCAAACACCCACAAGAAATATACAGCTCACAGCACTTACCAAATCAATTTGTTAATGAAATTCTACATTTTAGAGCATTTTGGTGAAATGCACATTAAACATGAACATAGTGATAAAAATCAATTAGATTTGTTTCCAACTTACAAACTGCACAATCCTAGAATAATGTTATACAGGAAAAACTTAGGCCTAATAAATAATATAACCAGCATCACTACTTATTTATTTCTTTTCTCAATATTTTATTCTTTTTCTAAAAATGCAAGAGGCACACTATTTCACTATTATTAAGTAGCTTTCCCTTTGCATTTCCTCAGACAGAACTTTCCAGAGCCTATTAAAAACATCGACTTCCCTTGAGAAAGTTAATGATTATTACAGCAAGAGCACAAAAAGAAAAATAGTTAATATTCAGCTTCAAAATGAGATTTTGTAGCAAGTAAATGGCTTAGGCTTTTTCAGGAGGAAAAGGATTTGCTAAATCTCTTTAACTCTTTTAACTTAGCAAGGCTAAGCCTATACCAGCTCAGTTGTACAATTTATTCTAAACCTGTGCTTCCCAAATCTTGATGAATCACCTGGGAGACTTTTTTTTTAAAGTGCAGATTCTGGTCCAATACAGTGTTGGAAGGCCAGAGACGCTGCATTTCTTGTACATTCTTTGATGGCAGTATTGCCTCTGTCCCCTGGCCCCAAGCTGAGTGAACAGAAAGTACAGGGAAGCTACTCCTTGTGCATTTGGGGACTCGTCATGAAGCTTACTTCCCTAACGTAGAAAGAGGATAAGATGGAAAGGAAATGGAAAGCCCAAATTTCTTCCTCGCAAACTTAGGGGTGGTAGAATTAACAAAGGAGCTAGTAGGGTAAGATGCACCTCAATCTCCCCTCTTTGGGTTAGAGGCCCAGATAGAAGCAGTGTACTAACAAGGAGTTGAGGGAAATATTTAAAAAAGGAAAAGACTTCTGTCCAGCTGGAATGAAAATACGTCTTATTCTACCGTTTTCCCAATCTGAGTCCTTGGCTTCAAATCAAATTGGATGATGAAAATCAAATATAGGAAAAGCCTCAGCTAGCTTTTCAAAACTGTCTCCTAGTCTTGTGGATGGGACCAGAAGCTTCCCGCAGCTCCTGGAAAGTCGTGGGAAGGTTCGAGAACAGACCACAGTAGTGCATCCCTAGATGGACTGCAGGGGCAACCGCGGCAGAGCAAGAGCCAGCGCAGGCACCACGGCAGCAGAGAAGCCCCATGGGTGCTGAGAACCCAGACCACGGGGCACACAGCAGAAGACCCCCAAGCACCCCTCAAGTGAACTGGTTGGCCTTGACCTTCTCCAGGCCAGGGCACTGGCCAGGTTAGTCCCTCTGCCACAGGATGGCTCAAAAACCCACCTTACAGTCCATGAATCCCATCTCCATACACCGCAGGCAAATTACACAAGCCACATCCTCTAAGGCCTCCACCACCACTTTATTAGGTACCATGGACAGAGATAGAAAGCGGGTAGAATTTTTTTTAATTCAAATGAAAATAAGCACAAGCCTATAAAGATTATTTAAATTTCTGGCCAAGGGGCCAGGGAGATGGCTCAGTAGAGTAAGCGTTTCCCTGCCAAGCGCAAGGGCCTGAGTTCAATCACGGTTCTGCCAAAAATTAAATAAATAAATAAATAAATTTCTGGCCTTGACACACTAAATCTGGGTTCAACTATGATTTCAAGTTTATTGCATCCAACTACTCAACTATGTGGAGGTATTAACTGCCTCCAAGAATCCATTTCTTCCAGTCTATGTTATCTTTCTCATTTCACGGTGCATCAAACAATTAACCTTGAGTTCTCTTGCCCATTCCTCAAATAATTTTGTACGGATTCTCCGATACACTGAGGAATGTCCTGAAGGGAAATACCCCTTAAATGATTAATTTATATTATCTCTGTGCTTCCTGTAACCTTGTGTTGGCAAGAAGAAACAGGGAGGTGCTATCCAACAACCATCCCAGCATCCTCAGTATCGGATGCACACACATTCATCTTGGATTCTCAATGGGGTTCACCAAAAGAATTTATAACACCCCTCCTAAATTCATAGCAAAAAGATAAGTACTAATTACCACAAAACATACACACACTGCATACACACACCACACACATACACACACACTATATCTTGAATCATGAAATGATAGCCATGCCTCTTACCTAAAAGCACCTCAGAAGGTGGAGAGGGTCTCCCAGAAGCTCTTTGACGCTTCCCCTGGTGAGAGATGTGACCTCTCTAATTTTACCTGCAACCCCATTACCATCCCCAAAAGAATCACAACCCCAGAGAGCCAAAGTGCTGGTGGGCAAGCGCCATATCTTTCAAGTTGCTCGGGACAGAATAATGATATCAAAAGTAATACTGAGTTGCACTTTATGCTGGATTTAAGAGCTGCTGTGTCACCCACCCAAAGCTTATGCTTTGCAAAATGCCATGGCAGGCATGGAGTCTTTTATGAAAATTACTTGAAAAAGACACAATAGTTTAGGTAAGCCCCTAAGCAAAGACAAAAAAACCTATTGGTGATTAGGAATAAAAAGCAAAACGCTGCCACATCAGGAGATGTGGAGCACACAGAGAGTGTCTACCCAGAAGAGCTACACAGATCACAAAGAATGTGGTCTCTGGACCACAATTTTATAAGGAATAATTACCAGCCCACTAATGGGTAGAAGACCTACCTCTTGTATCTTGCATTGTATACCTAACTGTTCCTGCTTCTCATTACAGAATTTTCAAGAAAACCTTTTACCATAATCATAAAAATTGAGTAAATTCTTTATATCCAAACAGGATCCAAGAAAAATTGCAGTACCCCCGCCACAAGGACTCAGGCACCACCCCTCCCCAGGAAACCATCCCCTTGTGAGCCCTGCTTCAGATCATGGGACGCTGACACTTCCTGCTTCCAAGTGCTTGATATGATCCCATTCTTAAAAACTGGACTCTTCTTTCAGAACATGTTGGAAACCATCTGAACAAGACACAACTAACCAAAGATCAGAGGAATGTGTCTGTGCCCCAGCCCACTGCACACGCCAGGCACCCTGGATGTAGACGGCAGTCTCCTCCTGCAAGACCTGTAAGACGTCAGAACTGCTTACTGGGCTCCCCAGTTGTCCTCCTGTACTTTCTAAATCACATTCATCCATTAAGGTCCAGATCAAATTTTGCTTTCGTAGGAAAGCCTTGCTTGGCCACTCAACTCTTCATTGATCTCCCCTTGCATTGAAACTTCTTGAGCAGGTATCGATTGTTCCATAATTGCTGTATTTAATCATGTACTGTCTTGTATTTCTCAAGTTGTTTTTTTGATGCAAGGGCATTTTCCATAAAGAATCGAAGATCTCACTACCAAAGGGCTTCTCAATAAAGAATTAGGTACTAGAATTTTTAATAATCACAGTGTTATTGCAGTTGCAATGGTACAGTTCTTTGTTGGAGGCATGCCTACATCCTGATCGGACCAGGGCAATTGTCCCCTGGAATACTGAAACAGGGTAACTGCCTCCTGCTGCTCCCAGACAGCTCATTAGCTTCCTGACATGCCCACTCTGACACCCTTGCTGTTTACTCCGTACTCCAGGAGCCAGCCTGCTCTCCTGGTTTCCGCCGGGGCAACTGCCTCTCCCTCAGTTCAACTCTGTAGTTTAGAGCTGTTTCAGCCTGCCCAGATTATACTTGTCATTAGTAGATATTATTCTTAGAGTAGGCAGCTCTTGGCTTCAGTTTCAACAAGATCCTAATTGACAACCTTGGGTCACTTGGCCTCTAGAAACCATTTGACGGTTCTCTGCTGCCCCCTCCTGGCCATTTGTGGAATATGTCAGCTCTGAGAAACGGCCTGCTGTCTGTGGATTTGCTACGTCCAGAGACAAATCGCCCCTTAATACCACATAAGAAACGTTTCCAAGTTCAGCTAGTTTTATTACGAGTTACTTGCATATTTCACAGCAAAATAACCTAACCCTGCCTTCATTAAATACTAGTAGATCTAAAAGACTCCTAAAGAGCCACCATCTATAGCAAACATTAGACTTTCACCAGCTACTAGATATCTTATAAGTGACACAGAAAATGGACATACATGGACAGCACAAAAACGTTGTGCAAGTCCTTATAACTCTCTCTTTTCAATTCTTCATCCATAAAATAAAGGATAAAGTCTGGTGATATACCATAGTAATTCACAAAAACTAGCTTATATAATTAAAGTCTAGTAAGCTTGTTAAAGATTCCTGTCACCCCTGGAGACTTTTATTTTTCAGGTGAGGCCCATGTTCAGTAATTCCAATGCAAGTGATCCATGAGAAACATTAGTCTAGTAGCTGTCTTCTACGCTATCTTTACATTCCTTGATTCAGCCCAAACCACATACTCTAGAGTTTAGAAATACAATACCAGTTTATCAAGGACATGGACAAACACAAATAAGCATCTTTTATAAGCCTAATAATCATAAAATATTTTCCCTACTTACCAAGTGATGATTGCAGTGCCCTAAATATGCCTAACACCAGCATCCAGGGCTAGAGAGTGTTGTAATTTAATAACACTCTCTTCTGTAATTTAGCGCAGAAGACCTTGCAGCACAGAGATGATAAATGACTGAGTCAGCAAATGTTTCGCCACTCAAGGGACAAGTAACTACTGTTTAGAATGTGCTGTGGTGTCCTTCATTGTGCCTGGAGATACGAACTTCCAGAGGTTATTTTTAAACCACTATTTATTTACCAAATGAAGATTTAGCCCAACTTAACTTTCTAGTGATGTTGAACAAAAGAGAGAGAGAGAGATTTGGGCAAATTTCCACCGCCACTGAAATGATACCTTGACTGCATGTCCAGGACAGTTCTGGGCAGCGATGCTTCTCAAACTTTAATGTTCATTGGGATCGATGGGCTCTTGCTAAAATGCAGATCCTGTGTCAGCGGGTCTCAGGTGAGAACTGAGGTTCTGTGTTTTTAACAAGTTCCTGGGGAAACAGAGGGAGAAATCTGAATAAACAGCCTAGGTTGCTTTTAGTTACTCGCTTTTACCACACCTTGAGGGGGCGCCTAGCTGAGCAACATGCTCGCCTTAGCATTGCTACAGATAACAGCCCTCATGTGTGAGTCACAGTGGTAATGGTTATCCAAGCAGTTTATCAGGACCTCATGGGTGGCTTAGACCTTCTGACGTCACCCAGGCAAATCCCCACCTCACAGCCCGCATTAACACCACCAGTTTCTGGCCATGCACCCTAAGGGAGAGCCATGAGATTTGACTTAGCCTTACAAGATATTTGCGCTGCACTTCTCCCTACCCCCCCCCAAACACCTTTCCCTGTACCTCAGCCCACCCTGAATCTTTATGTCATAAGTGCTCCTAAAGTCTAACCAGAGGGAGGCAGATCTGAGCCTACCTCTGCTGCCTTTACATGGTTGAAAAAACTGTTTATCTTTTGCAAAATTCATCAATTCAGTGATTGGCACTCTGAATGCAGACAAATGGATCTGGTCCGGTAACGGTAGGTGATCCCAAGGCTTCGAGACTGCCCGTTATACTCTGAACATTAAGGGCTTTCTTTGCTTTCTACTCCAAATGAAGGCTGCTGGCCTCACAGTCCTGATGCCACTCATTATTAACCATTGGACAAGTTGTACTTTGAGGTTCAGCTTTTTCATGGATAAAACACTCCTTTCCTCTGAGGGTGAGCATGAGAATTAAAGGAAGAATGGCTGGGAAGCATCCGGCAGGTGAAAACCTGCTCCTCCCATCCTTCTGGGTCACTTTCTACTCTGGGTGTACAGTCTCTCTGTCTAAAACCACCTTTCCTTCAGGAGAAGACCGTGTGACAGAAGCAGAGAGCAACACACTGAAGATGTCAAACTGTGGCTTTGAAGATGGAGGAAGTGGCCCCAAACCAAGGAGCAATGTAGCTCTAGAAGCTGGAAGCAAACAAGGAGATAGATTCCCCCTGTGAGTCTCCAAAGACGGAAGAGTCCAGCCTTTGCCCACTTGAGCTGACTTGGGAATTCAGCCTCCAGCACTGAGAGACAATTATACAGATAATGGTTTGACCTTAAATCAGCTCTGTATCTTTCCTGTTTCATTTGAACCCCATCGCGATTTTCCCTTTTTAATCAGCCACAGGAAGCAAACCCTGAAAGGACAGTGGCCCTGCCCGTCTTGTCCCCTGGTGCACGTCCACCAGGTAAAACAGTGCCTGACACAAAGTAGATCCTCAGGACGTACACTACTGAGTGAATGGATGACAGCCACCTCATCATCCCGTGATTCCAGGGGTCTGAGTGAAGTTCTCTGTGCTTCGCACTGTTCTTGTTGAATCAAAGCCTCTCTGTAGATGCAAGTAGATTCCAAGAGGAATTCTGTGGTGAAAGGACTCAGGGTGAAGTACCTCTGACACTACTGATGGAAGATGCAAAGCAAATAAACATAAGCTCTCCATTCAAAAAACAGCAAGTCATTGTTGGAAAAGAGAAATATTTGTTGATCACAGATAAAGGAATTCACTCTGAGAGTCTACATGACCTGCTGAAGGTCAGAAAATAAAGATTCTTCTTTAGGTTTACATAATCGAAGTTTCTACTGTGTAAGTGGTTCCTCGCAGTGTGCTCCCGGGACTGCTGACAACACCTAACAGGAAACGTCAGAAACGCACACTCTCTACTTTTGCCCCAGACTTACTGACTCAGAACTCTGCGGTAGAGCTGGAGTTCGTAAGCCGCCCAGAGGCTGCTGTGCACACTGTAGCTTGAGAACTCTGTACTCTTCCACAGTGCTCTCAGCATCTTCAAACCTACACCTAGAATGCTGAAATAGTGAAGTCATAGGGCCTATTAGTTACCCTCGAAAATATAAACTTTCATGGTGTACAAAGTTAGGAGTAAAGAGATAAAAGGTTCATAATTTTCATGAGATGAAAATTCAAGAGAGTCCAAAATGAGCCTCCTGACCCAGCCCTCCTCCCACAGGGTACAGTTCGCTCCCACAACCACCATCCACACCCTCTACTTCCGTGGACAACAGAGAACAGGCAGAACAGACACCTCGAGGTCTAGCCAGGCTGCCAAGACTGGGGAATGCTCGTGAAAAGAAGGAATCCTGAGGAGAAGGCAAGCAGTATTATCTTGGAAAGGGAAAGAGTAGTTTTATGTTTACTATTTTACAAAAGGAAACCAGTGGAAAGTGAAGTGCTGGTAACTGAGACCTATGATGTAATCTGAATGTCTGGACCCCCCACGTCACATATTAAAACCTAATCCTCCTCAAGGTATTGGAGCTAAGAGGTGGGACATTCAGGCAGTAACTAAGCTTCAAGGTTGAAGACTCCGTGAATGAAATTAATGCTTAACAGAACTTTAGAAATCTCAAGCATAGTTTTAGTATTACACATTGCTGTTCTCGATGTAGTTGCTTAGTTCACAGATATCAGCATATTAGAGTCAGTCAGAGTGAGTATTCTACCCATTAACTGCTACTTTAAAAAAACCTGATGGAAATTCTTAGAATCATTATCTTAATCATCTTGTTTATAAATAGTTAAGATAGATATACAGCTACTTTCTCTTAGTTCACTGAGAAGAAAGGCTTATAGTAATATTGTTTAGACACGATTGCATGTCTGCATCTTGTCCTCCAAACAACTACTATGAAGACAACAATATGCAATGAATTAATTATTGTAACTGTCCTACTAACCTGTTTTGAAACTGTTTCATTGCCATTTGATCTTTTTTCTCATTAAAATGAATAAAAAAGAAAAAGAAATTAATGTGTAACAGAAACAAAGCTCTTGTGAAGAAAGAAGGGGCCAGGGCTGAGGGGAGGGGAGGGGATCGGGAGAAAAGAAGCAGCAAGATGTGTCGCGTAGAGAAGCACGAACTCCCTGCGGTGGACATGATCATCGCGGATATCTAAAATGTGCCAAGAAAAAAGGTAAATAAAGAGCTTGCCTGTCCCCTACACGGGGAAGAGGCACCATCTGTGAGGAGTAAACTCTCGTGGGACACCAGATCCGCTGACTCCTTGATCTTGAGCTCCCAGCCTCTAGAACAATAAGCAAAGAACTTTTTATCATCAGTTCCATCGCCTATGGTATTTCGTGATAGCAACCAGACTAAAACAATGTTGGGAGGTGAGAGAAAATATGAAAACAAACATCGGATCTAAGGGAATATGGAGTGTGGGATCTTTTTTAAAATATCCCTGCCTGCAAATTAAAAGGAGTAGAGAATAGATGAAAGAAGATTGGCAAAACATAGACAAATGTTCCAGCAGAATAATAGCTGTACATTTTAATTCTGTGTATTTTGGAGGTTTTATCAGCATTGAAATTTTCCACACTAAGGTTAAATAGAGATATAGAGAGAGATTCTAGAAGACAAAGTAGAGATTATAGTCAATGTATATGCCATATATATTGAAAGACAGAGACAGAGACTGAACTATATATAGCTGTGGAGGGTAAATGAGAGTTAAGAAAAAACATGTTAATACTTCATTTACTGAAACAAAGAAAAGGCCTAGAAGCTCCAGGACTTACAATGCAACCACCCCTTGGCTTTAGTCTTAGGATGCTAGTTGCAATCAGTCCTACCTTTAGGTTCCAGAATGCTAACAATATAACTCATTTCTCCTATAAAAGAAAAATCCTCATATTCTCACATTTAGCATAAACAAAAATGAGAGAAAACAATTTTTTTTTTGGATACTGGGATTGAGCCCCAAAGTCTTTGCACTGAACTATACCTCTGGCTCCTTTAACTTTTTTCTTTTATTTGAGTCAGGGTCTCACTAAATTGCTAAGCTACTCAAGTTGTGTTTGAACTTGAAATCCTCCTACCTCAGCCCCCAGAAGTGCTGCAATTGCAGGCACCTGGCATCCCTATCAATATTCTATTACCCAACCAAATTTGATGCCATGGTCATAGGTCCATCCAAATTTATTCTCTGCCTCAGTGTGGGTGGCCGCTTTCTTTTCTGCTCATCCCTTACTGTCTGTCTGTCTGTCTATCTGTCTGTCTGTCTCTCTCTCTCTCTCTCTCTCTCTCTCTCTC
>NDGN011335941.1:0-11508 GCA_002564285.1 Tympanoctomys barrerae | reverse complement strand
AGAAGAAGAAGAAGAAGAAGAAGAAGAAGAAGAAGAAGAAGAAGAAGAAGAAGAGCAAGAGCAGCTCATACCATTTAGTTGACAGAGTCTTGTGTGGCCACATGGCCATGGACAAAACCTCGCTTCCTGCCAGGTCCTACACGCTAGCAATGCAAGCAGCCTTGTGGCTCTTTTCATTATTTTCCACATGTCATTTCATGTAAATTTAAAGGATCTGTAACAGGTATATTTTCTACCATTCTCTAGAGCCATGTGCCTAAGGAATGTATTCCTGAGCAAAACAAAAAAGTAAAGAAATCATCTCAGAAAAAAATACAATTATTTAAAAATTGAATGTTTGGTAAGATAGTTGTGACACTAAATCACGCTTAAAATGATTATTCATGATAAGCTATAACATACAAAGCAGAATTATGCTTAAGGCCACTATACATTATGATAGCAAAAATGAAAAATAGAAAAATAACAGCACATCCTTAAATAAATTATATAATAAGAGACTTGCAAGGATGAATCCTCGTAGCATTTTCTTTTGTTTACTGGGTCTGAGAGTCATAGCTGATTTCATAGATGATCAGACACTACTTTAAATATTGAAGAGCTATTTGAATCACTCAGAAAGGGGGAGAAAAGACACTGCTTTTAAAAACGTGAAGTAAGGCTGATGATTTTCTGTTCACTACAATAGATTTCACTCAATGTATTTTCAACACAGTAGGAAGAAGAGATGCTTTCTATTGTACTCTGTTAATAGCAGAATATGCATCCTTTTATTTTATAGGGAGCACCCTTCTTTCACGTGGCGAGTCCATTTTGTTCCCAGAGGGTTCGAAGTGGTTTTTCAATTGCACAAGAAAATTGCTAGCGCCGAAGAACAGCTAGCCTCTTTTGGCTCCTAGAAAAAGCATCGTGGGTACTGGTTTCCCTAGTACTCTTTCATACTCAGGTTGACGCTAACCACAGCTGAGCTGTAAGCGTAGAGGAGACAGTCCCCGCTGAGCACTCAGGGTGCTGTGGCCAGTCTGACCGCCCCTTGCTGGGAAGGAGCCATGTGTGACTACTAGGATTGCTCTCGGTGACGTCGACACAAAAGGAAGTAGATAATGAGACAGCTCCATGGTTCCTTCAAGTCTCCTGTGCCTCCTGGAAGACGGGATTCTCAGAACTACTGCAGACCTAAGTGCTGCTGCTTTGCGTTCCCGGATCGTTTCTTACCAGTGACCACGCAGACAACGGGCAGAAATACTGGCTTTACTCATCATCTTGCAACCCACTAGCCCTCTGAGTCAACTCCAACACAAGCAATCCTTTGAATGCGTTTCTATAAAATAGGAGCACCACTCTAAGGTCGAAGGCTTGCGTTAATTGGGGGAGAATCAGTGGACCAGCCTGGCAAGCCCCCCCTTTTTTTCCGGTACGGGGGATTGAACTCTGGACCCTGCGCTTCCCAGGCAAGCGCTTATTCTACTGAGCTATCTCCCCGGGACCACTGGCAAGGTCTTGAGCTAAGAAGTGCTGAAGAAGTATGTATTGAAGGGAAGACATAACAAATATGGTAACCCTTGCTAATGAGTGTCCATGCAAGGAGATAGTAAGAAGAAAGCCTGGAAGGAAACAGAGGGCAAAGGAGGAAGAAGGAAGAGAAGTGAGGAAAAAGAAAACCAAACAAGGCTCGAAGAAGGATCTTGGGTACTGTCTCAGGAGGCTGTCTCTGACCATCCACACACAGGGACTCTCCTGAGCTCTGAGGCACCACTATCTGCCATCCAGCCCAAGAGGTTTGCAGCACGATGAGGGCTCCATCCCTGCTCCTTAACCAGAGTTCAGGGCAGGAGCTCGACACTTGCTTCCCCGTGACTGATGGGCGGGCGGGCCACCAGTCTCTGGACGCTTTGCTCTCTTCATGCGGTCCAGTATTTTGATCCCCTGTAAGACCATGAAGCTCTGTGTGCATGTCTTCTGTCTGTGAACAAGAGAGATTGCCTGATTTCAAAGTTTGTTGGAAGGATCAACCAGAACTGCTGACTTGCCAGGTGTAGTTGGTGAGGTACTATTCACAGGAGAATGTTCACTGAATGGGGGTCTCCAGAAAGCCATGCTGGATTTCTTGCAGATAATTAAGATACAGGGAGGGCTGGACAAGTAACTCAGCAGATTAAAGCACCTGCACGCAGGCACAGGGGCAGAGGATTCGATCCCCGGGGCTGCCATGCTGGCCCTGCCCCCCCAGAGCTCCCTGATACGGTGAGACTGGACGTGGTGATGCGCGCCTGTAATCCCAGCTCTTGGGAGGCTGTAAACAGGCAGAGCACTACAAGTCCAATCTAGTAGTGAGACCCTGAACACCCTGTAGACCCTTGCCTAAAATAAAAAAAATGAAAATTAATTAAGATACAGAGTCATTACTGGAGCCCTAGGACAAGCTCAGCCTGGAGTCAGATGGGCCCTCCATCCATCATGCCTGATATCCTCATAAGAAGAGCCAGGCACAGGAGACGCTAGGAAGAGGCCAAGAAAATGCTGCCCAGGGTGGCATGATTCTGCTGAGACCTTGGTCAGAGAACTGCAGTTTCTGTACTAAAACAATTGTCTATTGATTCAGCCATTCAGTCTGTGGTGCTTTAGTGGCAGCCCAGGGGAAGCTTAAGCAAAATTTATATTTCTTTTTTTGCAAGAAAATGATCCTTTATTTATATCCCCTCTTTATTTTGTTTTGCCAGAGATGGGTGTTCCATTGCTGTTAATGAAGCTGTATTTGGAGAAGTCTGTAAAGGACCTTTTCATACTTGATGCCAGTCTAAAGACTGTGGGTACTTGAATTCAGCAAAATAACCCAATGTGGGCCAATAGTTCCAGTTTGTACTAATATTGTTTAGACAAGATATCACGTCTGCTTCTTGTCCTCTGAATAACTACTATGAAGGCAACAATATGCAATATATTAATTATTGTAACTGTCCTACTAACCAGTTTTGACACTGTTTTACGGCTACTTTATCTTTTTGTTCTCATTAAAATGAATTTTAAATAAAACAGCATTTGTATTTTTGCTTTGTGTTTTCTCCCTGCCTTCCCTAACATATCTGGAAGTATACAGAGTGGCATCATGAAAGTAGGGAGGTAATGGTAACACTGGCCATCACGGATGGGTTCTGCCAAGTGCCAGGTATTACCAGCTCTGAGTGACTCCAAATGCAGCATCATGAGAGTGCTGCTCTTTTTATTGCTAAGCTAGGAATGAGAAAATTAACATTACAGAATTTTTGTATCATTCCCTCAGTCACACAGTTAGTGGCCAGCCCAAGTCAGAATTTCAATCCAGGTCCCTAGGAACAATGCACACAATGAAGCATGGTACACAGCACCTTGTGATCAAGGGCTCACAGTGTAAAAGCTGTAAAATTAGGGACTTAATGATTCAGAACTTTTGACCAGGCATGGTGTTGCATGCCTGTAATCCCAGCACTGGTGAGGCTGAAAACAGGAGGGTCTCCTCAAGCCTGAGCTATGTAGTGAGACCCTATACCAAATACAGAATTTTTAATCAAAAAGTCAAATCTAAAACAGTATTTTAACCCAAACCAAAGGAAGACATTGGATCATTTGGGCTCCATAAGGCTTTTGGGAGGAGGTGATGAAAGAGACAGCATTGAAGGACAGCTAGGAAAGGGAATGTGATCCAAACTAGAAGCACTGGGCATGTGCGAAGGCCATTCAGGAGAAGGAGCGAGGTGTCTCCATGCATCACCAGAGTTTTCTCAAGTTTCAGATGCTAACAGGAGGCTGGGAAAGGTCTGGGCTCCCTCAGTGATGCCAAGGTCCAGGTTGTAGGGAGCTGCAGAGGGAGAAGGTGGACAGATTTGGAATTCAGAGGCCTAGGTTTGAACAAATTCTGCTTTTGGCACCTTTAGTTCCTTGTAGTCTTCAAAGGCTCATCACTGGGGTCTGCCTACTACTACGCAGGTCTGAGACATTCATTTATGCATTGATTTATTGATTTATTTGTGTATTTAATAAACTTTCATTGGCTACTCACTCTGGCCAACCTCGCCTTAAGTGCAAGACAAGCAAACATCCCCATCCCCTTTAAGAACTAGGTACCAGGATGTAGCGTGGCATGGAAGGGAACATGGGCCCACCCAGCAGCTGAAAGACCTCTCTGGTCAGGTGACATCTGCGCTGAGACTGGAAGGACGAACCTGGCCAGTTCATGCTGGGACTTGGTGCAGGAGCATCTGGAGAGAGGAATCCATGGGCACAAGCCTTCAGGGAAGAGCAAACTTGGCATTTTTAAGAACTAAAACATAAAGGCCAGTGTGGATAGAGCATTGTGAAGGCCGGTGAGGCAGCCAACAAGAACACGGAGGGAGGCGATATCCAGGCTGGGTTGTCCCCAAGCCCGTGACATTTGTCCCTCTCGGGTCATGTGATGTTGGCCCTGTTGTCTGTCACCTAGTGATGTTGCTGCCTTTCACCCATGATTCCTGGGTCTTCCTTGGAAATTTCTGCTTTCTTCCCTTCCAAATGCTTGCCTGTCATACCGCACGATCGTTTCTTATTCTTGGCCCTTGTCTCTGTACCAGACGCTTATGCTCACCCCAAACTACAGCTGGGCTTCATTTTCTCTTATTGTAGTGAATACAGTTGTGCAATAGTTGTGTAATGGGTGTCCTGACCCTTTGACCTAGAAGGAAAAAAAAACTTCCTAAGATTTTTATTTTAACATTCCTTAGGTCATTTGCATTTTTAATTCTTTTTTTCTAGAATCTTCAGGGTAAGAATCTTCCAGACATCACATTTTTAAGTTTTGCTTTTCCCCCCAACTCATCAGGAAAAAGGACAACAAAACAAAGGAAGCAAAATCTTACGAAAACACTCAGCATCCTTGTAAGCACTCCTGAAGTATGTCAAGATTCTGAGATGGATAGTTAATTGATGCCAAAGTGTTCTCTCAGTTAGTAAGAGCAAGGAATGGTCAATTAGTGTGCTTCTTGAGTTAATGCTTCTTTGTCTTACTTAAGAACCTCCAGGTGACTGCACTAAGCAGCAAGGGGAAATGCTCCCCTGGGCGGAAGCTACCCACGTGCTCCAAATATGCTTCTCAATGCCCAAGCAAAGCTCACAAGAGGCAATGAATCCACAGCAGCAAACTTTCTCTCTGCTAAGTAAAACTGATATCTAAAAGATAAATATCAGTCCCTAAGCTATATATCTGTGAAAGATACATCTTTTAAAGAGTAAAGGAATCTTCCAAAAATGTAAACCAAACTGGTTTCCTGAGCGTTTACATAAATCAGTATATATCAAATGGCATGCTATTATCTGAAAAGGGAATGTTCCAGGAAAATAGAGTGCCAGACGACATGTAGAAGCGTGGCTTCACATCTCACATCTTTGCTTACTCATACAAGCGATGGAAATATTTATATTCAACAAGGAAAAAGAATATGATAGCTTTAATCCAGAAAATAAATGCATCCGAAAACAGAGTGAACAGAGAAGGGACTGTTTACATCACTCATGCCTCCGGACTGCTGGGAAACTCATTGAATTTGTTACTTTGACTAAAAATCTTGTCCTGGAACTTGTCCTGTGTTACTTGACAAACAAGCTAGGTTTCTGTAGTGTTGATTACCTCATGACCAACTGCCCTTTCCAGTCAAAATACCTTGTTTGGTTCTTCTTGTTTTGGGGTACAAAAGAATCAGCAAACAGCAAGTATTGAAGTACCATTGTTTTTTTGTTCTTCTTTTTCTTTTTTTGACTCAAGGTCTCATTGTGTATTCCACGCTTTTTTGAGATCATTTTGTGGTCCAGACTAGATTCAAACTCATGGTAATCCTCCTGCCTCAGTCTCCCAAGCACTGGGATCACAGGTGGGTGCTGCTACACATAGCTTAAATGTGTTTGGTTATCCCTGAACACAAAACATTTAGATAATTGAGTTTGAATTTCCCTATCTCTTACAGCCTACAAACCTTTGTCTACTCCTTTTATTCCTTAAATATCTCTCAAATCTGTCATTCTCTTTTGGTACAACGAGAACATTTTAAAAGTATATCACCCATATTCATCATCAGTTTAAAAAACAAACGATAAACTTAATGACAGAAAAAAGCTTCCGATGACAATTTCAAAATGTGGTCTTTTCAGTTGAATGCACTGGGTCTCTCTAAATAAAATGAATCTTTATTGTCTTTACTGTTCCTATCTTGCCAGAGAGCTGTGGAAATTAACTTAAGTTGCTTCAGAGTCATATAAAGGCTTAGACTTTCAAGCACTAGTCTAACTGTTCCCCAGGACACCTGAAATGCTCTCCAAACTCTGTTTTCTCACCTGGATCTTCTTCCTAGCTTAGGTCAAAATAATCTTCCTAAATGTTCAACGTCTTCACCTATTTGAAGCCTTCCGCATCCTGTGTCATCCTCAGAATATAGTGGATTCTCTTTCCTATGACAGATTTGAAAATATCAAGGTTCAAAGGCTCTGCTTTTTCTGATACATTCACCCTACTCATCTAGTCATTTTATTTTATTTTACTTTATTTTATCACTATGCAGCTTGGACTCCTAGCAATCCTCCTGCTTCAGCTCCCCAGGACTGGGAGTACAGACATGCACCACCACTCCTGGACTCAGTTACCGGCTCATTATGCCCAGGGGCAGAGCAGACACAGCATATGGTCCTGGGGATAGAACCCAGTCCCTGTGCTTGCCTAAGGAGGCATTTATTCCACCAAGCTATCTCACTGGCCTTCATTCACCTTTAAGACTACACTTAGAATACTCCTATGGTAGCAGCCAACTTGGTCCTAAGTGGGCAAGCCGTTATTTTTCCAAATACCAACTGTGCTACTTTTTCTTATCTGAAAAAGTTCTCACATAATTTGATAACTCAAATTGCAGGCCGTGTGGTTTGCACTAACTTCCCAGGCTGCCTCTTTACCAATGCCTCTTCCCAGGCTGTCTCTCACTCAACAAACCATCAGCACCCCGCTACTATGGGCAGGCACTATTGCAGAATAGACAAACAAAGAGACAGGGAAATTCTTGGCCCTGGTGAACTCGCTTTCTTAAATGTTTTTTACACTGACCTACCCCTGTGTCTTAGATTCAATTTGATCCTAGTATTAAACCACGTGATTCATCTTTCCCACTCAAACCCTTCTAAGGCTATAAGAAAATTCTACAATTAACTATCATATGACGATGTAGGAGGTTTGTCAGCCCTAATCCTAACATCCTGAAACATTGGTCTGCCCCAATTACAGGACTTTCAAGTACTTAGAAGGCTCTCCTAGGAAACTTGTAACCATGGTATCTAGCACACAGTAGGGACAAAGTTGGCTGATGAAAGTATTTAGATTTAGCAAATGGGCAAAAGGACAGATGTTTGCAGCTCTGTTTCACTTTGTGTGAGTGGACCCTAGTGTGCTCCCAGGACAAATCCTCCAGGAAAGGTAAGAACTGTGTTACAGGCCAGGGAGGGATCACAATTCAGACTCAATCAAGAGTCTGGAGACCCAAGAGGATCAGCTTTAGTTATGGCTGGATACAGATAAATATAAGATATACTTCATTCTCTCTCTTTGCTCCTGCTTGGCTTTTCTTAAATAAACTGTCTCCTTGTACAAACAAGATGGTACTCCAGCAAGTCAAGATTTCTCTGGGTACTACAGTGTACAAGCCCAGAGAAACCCTTTGTGAAGTTCAGATAAAGTTATAAGCACTCTGACTGGCTTGGCGTGGGTAACTGGTTTGTTCTGAAAACAGTGATAAGCAAACATTAGCCAATATTTACACGGTATTTATTTTGAACCAAGAATTGCCCTAAGACCTTTGCATGGCTCCCAGTCTTTGATTTTCTCAGTGACATTACATGCCAAGGACAGCTGCCTCAGAGCCTCCCGCAGATAATGAGATGCTGTAGAGTGCAAAGGAAATGACTTCCAAAGGAAGGAATGCTTGAGAGGAAAGAAAAGTTGCACTCTGTCCCCCTAGTGAATCAAATGTTAGTCTAATCCAAACATTCTGCAAGGTGCTGACTGAATGAGACATATGCAAGTCCCCTGGGATTGTCAGTGAAGGAACAGACATGATCGAGCTCATCATGTCCCCCCCTCTGAAAGGTTCCTTCGCTCCCTGTTCCAGAAACATAAGGGGGCTGCAAGGTCTAGAACAGGGCTTGTGCCGAGCCACGGTCAGGGGCCAGCTGCTGGCGTCCAGGTCTGCCATTTGCCCAAGTGGGGTTTGGGTTAAGATAATCATCTTCTCACCCTCTTTCCTCTGGTCCATGTGATGTGGATAATCCTAAGCTCACTGTGAGAATAAGAAAAATAATGTACATATACTTCTAAGCATGGTTCAGCACCAAGTGCTTATTCAAAATGAAACAAACAAAAATGACAGCTGTTGTTAGAGCCAGCTTTATGAGTTCAGATGACCTATATGGTCACTCACTGCCTATTCTTTAGAAGAGATTCTTGCTTGGCTTAACTTACAAACCTCACTTTCTTGAGATTCTCAATAAGTTTATCACTGAGCTTGTGTTTTGTGAGTGATACCCAGTAGTACAGCACAGCATGTACTTTGTAAGATGTTTGGTTCATTGAAACAAAATCCTGACACTCACAGCTCAAAGCAAAAGCTTATTTTGGTTTGCTGGTTCTAGGGGATTCAGTCCATGGTCCACTTGCTCTGAGGCAGAAGAGCATGCGGGAGGGGCAGGGCAGGAAAAGTGCCCAGCCCACGCTAGCAGAGAGCAGGGCAAGGAGGAGCGAGGGACACAGGCACAGGCTTCCACTCCCCACCCACATCCAGCTGTGCTCCACTTCCTAGCACAGTGACACCAACGATGAGTGGAGCATCCTCATCACTCAATCACCTCCCACAAATATGAGAGTTTTGGGGGGATAATTTCTATATAAACCGTAGTGCACATGCATATGAAAGGTAAGTACAATCCTATCGTTCCTTGTCTTCCACCTCCCATCAAGCATTGCAAATCTCCATGAGCATAGGACTCTGGGAGATTGACACTGTGTGGAGACAAATGAGACTCATGCAATAGCAGCAGTGGGCGCCTCTTTGCTTGAGTGGGCAGAGATGCTGGAAGTTCTGAGGCTGTGCTTTCTTTCCAAGCCAGAACTTGCTTCAAACACAGAAATAGGAAAATCTCATTTAGACACACACACACACACACACACACACACACACAACAAACCTTATCATATTGTTTCCTAGTGCTGTGAATTCTATTGGACAATCACACTGAAAATGGAAAATACATTGCACCCCAGTTCCTTCCCTATCACTTCTTCCATATTTCTCAGTAAGACGAAGTGGCAATTGCTGTCAAGTGTGCCCCAAGAAAGCGCACAAGGAAAGCAGGCGGCTCCTCCTGTGCGTGCCTGTTGTGGTCCTGGCAATTCACATGTCCGTAGGAATTATCAAGTACAAATTGTGCAGTTGCAGCAAATCTGGGAGTGAAATGAATGCCCCGGTATATACATATTTAAAGCTGACACTGCACAATATGAAGATGAATGGGAAAATTCACACTAATCTCTTAAATTTTAATTTTTCTGTATTGAGAATGACATTCAATAGCAATTAAAATATGACAAATCGAAAGAAACATCATAGAAGAAAAGGAAAAGATTTAATTTTAGTCTCTTTACTGGTGCATAGTTCCTGTTTTTGAAACAAAAGAGCCCATCACATTTATTTTTCACTGACCCTCAAAACTTACATACCTGAGTTTGACTGTTGTAACTATCATTTTATCCAATGAGTGAATCTAGATCTGTCTGAATGCCCGTCTCCAGAAAGACTCCCTTGATTGTCTGATCAGAAAGTCTCTGTCATGCTAAATAAACATCTCTGTGTTTCTCTCCCTCTCTCCCTCTCTCTATATCTCTCTGTCTCTCTCTTTGTCCCTGTGTCTCTCTGTCTCTGTCTCTGCTCTCTCATTCTCTGCTTCTGTCTCCGTGTCTCTGTCTCTGTCTCTGTCTCTGTCTCTGTCTCTCTCTCTCTCTCTTTCTCTCTCTCTCTCTCCCTTCCTCCATCCCACTCTGGTTCTCTCTTTATCTCTGACTTCCAAAACGTCTTTCTTACAGTTTTGTTTCAGCACAAGCCCCAGTGGCATTCCAATACACACCTGTCCTACCTAGTAGGCTGTGAACTCCTCGGGTCTGGGAATTGGAGTCCTAGTTCTCAGCTGCATGTCGGCTCACTCCAGCTGCCATGATTCATGACCTCCACAGAATCACTGGAGTCTTGGGAACTGCTTGTCCTGATGTAAATGTCCTTCCAGGGACTCACCTGCAGGCTGCTCTTTGACTGAATCCACCTTAATGCCCCAGAATCCCTGTACCACCTCTTTTGTCATAGGAGGTCTCTTGCACATTTTGATGTGTGTCTCTTGATCTTGGGCAGCCTGGATGGGCACCAGCTTCACTGGCTGCCCTGGGCTTGATTTCTTTCCTGGGGACAGCAAAGGGCTCAATCGCCCTCTCACCCCAGCTGCCCTGACCAGGAACCTTTCTTCCTCAGAACCCAGACTTGGGTTTGGGTTTGGCTCTACTTGGGAAGGCAAGACTGGGAGACCCCTTATTTTTTCATGAGAAGGGAACAACTGGCTATGGAGAAGAGTGTCTGACTGTGGAGCTGTAGCTCACGTGCTCCCTGTGGGGAGGCTCCTTGCAGTTGGGACTGGCTCGCCTGGCCATGGATCGGGGAGCTGTCAGGTAAGGTGTCCCACTGTCCTTGGAGTGAGCTCCTCTCCTAGCCATGACCTCAAGCACTCCAGGACTTGGCCCTTGTGTCCCTCTCCACCACCTCATATCTGATCCATGCCCTGGTGCAGTGTCATCTGAGGTTTCCAGATCATACTCCTTGAGCACACACCAACCATGTGGGTACACTCCTCTGCCGCTGGGCAACCTTGTACCCAGGCCTCCACACCCCACCATGCCTCCAAACAGCCCTTCCCCTGCACAGTGACTTTCTACTTTAGGTTGTATTTTAGGCATAAAATCTGTTTATTCACTTGGGATATGAAAGGGCTTTTCCAAACCAGTGCAATGTGAAAATAGTCATGTTGGGATGAAATGTGAGTTGCAAAAGCACAAAAGGTACACCTAGAGGAAATCATAGGCATTGATGACATTGTTCCTAGATGTGCTCTAGAGCAGAAATCCCAGCAAATACGTAGCAGATATGAATATACAAGTACATTTTCCCACCACACACAATTAAAAAGCAAAGAATCATATAACTTGTTGATTCATCAAAGGATAAATATTTCCTATTTAAAAGTGACTCAGGCAACTCATTGAGACAAACACATCTGGATGTGAGGACAGCCTGGCTGTGACATCTGTCATCCCTCTGGTCCCTAGAGTGGATTCGGCTGATCTGGCTGGCTAGGCTGGTGTCTTCTTTTTCCCTCCATGCTCCGTGTACCTTCCTGCCCAAGCTGTGTGCTCAGTCAGAGGACGACCACCCC
>NDGN011335897.1:0-11172 GCA_002564285.1 Tympanoctomys barrerae | reverse complement strand
CATATATATATATATATATATATATATATATATATATATCTGGGGTGAGAGTGCTTTTCATTCTATATTGGGTAAAAAGGAAATAGTAAGAAAAGGAATGATTCCTCAAACATAAGCCTCCTGCATAATATCCAGGATCTCTGCACCTTGTGAAAGGCAACACACAAGGTGAAGGATTTCCATAATTTTGGAGAAGCCAGGACCACTTCCTAGACTGAACATTTCTGGATAGAAACAGTTTCACCCAGAGGACATTTCTTTGTGCCCCAAATATTCTTATTCCTGAGAATGCAGCACTTTACAGTCTACAGTGGTCCTAAATCATGCCACATTCTAAATAACAGTGACACATTAGGAAATCAGTTGTTAGGCTCCCAGGGAGAATAGTTGCAGAACCTAACTTGTGGTATCTCTGTCCCTTCATTCAATTTGATAGACACTTATTAGAAAAAAAATCTAGACAGATAACACTAAGGAGCTAACAAGTGTGAACTATGTGCCCTCCTGAAGCGTCCTGACTCCTGCCCACCACTCCCAGGCTCTTCAGCTGTGCTTACTGGCTTACAGGCAGAACTTCTCATAATCTGAATGCGACGCAGTTGACTGTTCTCATCTACAAGATGCAAACAGATGGTTAGGTTGTGTTGCAAAGTGCCCCGAGGGCTTTCTGCACGCTCTGTCCCTCTTGTTAATGACATTTTGCAGTTGCGACAAATATTACCTTATTTGGCAGAAGGGAAAAGCAAGGGACCAAACTGCTGTCTGACTCATCCCAAACCACATAGCTAGCACCTAACAGATGAGAATTCAAAATGAAAATACCTAGTAGCTAAGACTTCTAGCTTCAGCAATGTCTTTAAGTTTTATGTTATCATTATTTGAAGATGAGTTTGCCCTTCATAACTGGCTACTTAATTATTCCAAACTTGACTCTGCTCTCTTATATTTTGGGAAGCTGCCGTCTACCCTCTCTGCTTCGCACCTCCACTCTCTCTTTACTGGAGGAGAGACCTAAGGCCTGCTCTCCCCAGAGCGCGGCCGTAGCAAAACTGTACCAGGACGCAGGCTGTATGTGGCCACTCTTAGCTTTTCAGCTCCTCCATTAAGCTGTGAAATCCTACATGTTGGGCTGCTAGTTATTCACTTGCAACCTTATTGCAAGCCCTACATACAGAGGACTGTTAGTATTAACAAGATATTTCTTGGGTTACTTATAAGGTAAATCAATAAAGTAAATATCTATATAGAGATTTCAATCATTGTTTGGTCAGTGCAGCCTGCAATTGTTAAAAAAAAAAAGAAAGGTATTTTTCTATTGGTGAAACTCAGCTTTGCAGCCACCCCCCCCCAGAGCCAAGCGAAGGATTCTGTCAGCATGCCACTGTGTCCCAGTGTTCCATGGGAGTTCTATTTTAAGCTATTTCACAGTGTTTCCAACCTTAATCCACAAAGTGTCAAATTTTTATGTCTCTTTCTCTAAAAGGACAGCTACTCCTGGGATCTAAGAATACTCTCTAGCTTTTACAGAAGAAGAGAATATCAACAAACAAACAGCAGTTGCTGGTGACTGTATTATGTTTGAGGAAAGGCCTTGGGAGCCTTAAAAAAAACTGGATGCTGAGTGATTCAAATCTCAGCATCCTTAAAGGAATTCTGATTTCAAACTCGAACTAAGAAATTTCCTTTGTGCGGACTTTGATGACAGAGGTTGAGGTGATGATTTTAGACAACATGACGTGAAGTCAATAGCTTGTTTTGAGGCTCATGCTGGTGTCCACAGCTGCTTTGTAATAAGTGGGGGGCTCCAGTGTGAGTTGCTATAAAGTGCTGTTCAGCACGAGGCTGCTCCTTGAATGTCTCTTTCAGTTATTTTCCCTCTGGCTCCCTACTCGAAGCAAGAAACCCACAGGGCACAGCAATGCCAGGCTGGCGGCTTCTTCCTACCGCTTCTTCTGTGCGCCTCTGGAGGGAGCACAGCCTGTGGAACCAGTGCTGCAAGATCCTGCGTTCAAATCCCAGGGACGTAGTCTTTGGGGAGCCTTCCCAATCTTCCCTGGTGCCCTTAGGAGCCTCTTTGCTCTTCCACTTCTTCCTCTTTCTTCAGAAAATCTTTTAAGTATAAAAAAATGGTTTTTTCCTCAAAAAAACAAAAATCACACAAGTAACTCACAAAGTTGTATGACAAAAGTATAAAAGCATTTGGCTCACATACACAGGCACTCACACTCACACACACAAACACACAGGAACTCACACATTCTCACCCAGGTGCTCACACTCACAAGGCTCACACTCACACACACAGGCACTCACACACACAGGCACTCACACTCTCACACACTCCCAAGCACTCACACACTCACAGAGGAACTCACACACATTCTCACACAGACACTCACACACACAGTCAAACAGACACTTACACACACACACACTAACACAAGCACACACACAAACTCACACAGGAACTCACATTCTCATACAGGCACTCACACTCAGATGCACACTCACACATACTCACATAGGCACTCGTGCACACTCTCACACACACACACAGACACACACACTCACACACAGAATCAAAGAGTAACTTGCAGGACTGCCACTCACCCTACATGACATGAGTCGATAAGATCAGGGAGGGAACAAACATATAAAAGTACACTGATGCTTTTCCATGTTGAATGAACACAATACGGAATATTCTTATTGGAAACAGTGATGTAGAGCAGAGAGAAGCCTGCTGAGAAACGCAGGCTTCAGCACACTATCTCAGAGCTTCACCCATCTGTAAGAAGGATGCAAGAAACCCCCACATCCACTGTTACCCCAAGCGAACTTTGCTTCCTACCAAAGTCACTCTCAAGAGTCTTCATCATTGCAAGGCAGTATGTTTTCCTCTTGACTAGGTTGAAAATGTTCATGCCCTGTGTGGGCATGACAGGCCCTGGGAGAAGCGCTAGAAGCCTGTGGAACAGAGATAGAAGAGCCAGAGGATTGGCATGGAAGGAGACCTTCTGGGTCATTTTAGCAGCTAAACTCCACAGACCAACTTTTACACAAAATCAGTAGATGTATCCACTTTTTTCCTCCTGGCTCTGTTTTCCTTCTCTTATTTTTCTGTACTCTATTAAAGTTTAAGAAATTGCTATATATATGAGTCCTCTAACTGAGGAATCACTGGAGAAATTTTTCCCATTCTGTAGATTGTCGTTCCACTCTGTTGCTTATTTCTTTTGCTGTCCTGAAGCTTCTTAATTTGATCTGACCCCATTTGTGGATTCATGGAACTGTTTCTTGTGCAACCAGGGTTCTGTTTAGAAAATCTTTGCCTCTCCTATAACTTCGCAGTTCTCCCATATTTTACCTTGTCAATGGTTAAATGTTTATATTTTAACTTTAAACCTTTTAATTCATTTTGATTTCAGATTAGCACATAGTGAGAGATGTGGTCTAGATTCAGTCTTCTGCATGTGCATAGCCAACTTTCCTCATATTATGTATCCAAAAGGATGTCTTTCCTTCAGTGTATGTTTTTGTCCTCCTTGCCAAAGATCAAATAATTGAACATGCTTAGTGTTTTTGCTGCCTCTATTGCAATCCATTGATCCGCGTGTCTGGTTTTTGTGGCAGTACCATGCTGTTTGCATTACAGTAGCTCTGTAATATAATTTCAAGTCTGGCATTGTGAGGATTTCTCTTCTTACTCAGGATTGCTTTCACTATCTTGAGTCTCTTCCGATGCAATTAATTGCTTTCTGCAGGACTGTGTTCTCTAGCTCTTTGAAGAATGCTATTGCTATTTTGATAGGGGTTGAATTAAATTTGTGTATGAATTTTATAAGTGTAGCCATTTTGACTATATTCATTCTGCCTGTCTAGGAACAGGATATCTTTTAATTTTCTCATGTTCTCTTTGATTTCCTTCTTCAGAGCACTTTAAGAAGTTAAATAATAACAAATGTTGGAAAGGATCTGGGAAAGAAGGGATCCTTCCAAATTGCTGCAGGGACTGTGAAGTACTGTATGCACTATGGGTGGGTACGCAGCTGGCTCATAAAACCAAGCCTAGACCTTCCACGCAACCCACCCAGCCTCCTTCTATGTACCTCCCAAGAAGAATAAAAGATACATTGCAGTGACACATTTTTACTTTTCATGTTCGTAGCAGCACCTTCCATAATAGCTAAAGCTTGGTAGTAGCCAGCGTGTCTGTCCATTCCATTCACACACAATAGAATAGTCTTCTGCTATAAAAATAAACTTGACTCACTGGTAGGAAAATGGCTGTCACTTGCAACCAAAATGTCAAATGAAACACATCAGATATACAATGTATATGTATTTCATATTACATGGTTTCTCTTACATAATGCAAGACTTCTCTTATGTAAAAATTTCTAACTATAAATAAAGTGCAGAGTTGAAGATACATGACAGGAAGGAGAGGCCTGGATTCCTCCCAAATGGAAAGTCAAGAGATGGAGGGAAGAAGCAGAAGGGAAAGGAATGAAAATACTGATCAATGGGTGCGGCAGCTCCCCGCCTGGAGTCCAGACATTGTGCACTGCAAATATATGCAAATAATTTTTTAAATATTTAAAGATGTTGCTGTAGAAATTATGAACATGATGAAAACTTCTCTGCTGCTTAGGCAACCTGAGAGGACCTACCACTTTGGAGCATAGATAAAAGCCACCGCCTCTTCTTCTCCCTCCTGGTCACACGGTGTGCCTCCGTGGATCCCACCATTCTGTCTACTTTTGGATCAGATGCATTAGAGACCTTCTGGCAATCTTTCACCAGTTCCGGTCTCAACATCGTTTCTACTTATTTCAAAAAATAAATATTTAGGGCCATTGAGATAGTCCAGCAGACTAAGTGCCTGCTTAGGCAAGCACAGGGACCAGGGTTCAATCCCTGGCACCACATGCTGCACCAGCCTGCCCCCGGGTGCAGTGAGCTACCCACTGAGACCAGGTGTGGTGGTGCATGGCTGTAATCCCAGCCCTGGGGAGGCTAAAAACAGGAGGATGACTGTGAGTCTGAGCTGTGTAGTGAGATCTTATACCTAATACATGAAAATAACAAAAAAAAAAATAAAGAAACAAAAAAGAAATGCCACTAAAGTCATACAACTTTAAATTCAGTGAAAGCAGTTAGCCTTCAGATTATATGACCTTTCACTTCCCCACCTGTTGGTAACATGTTGCTATTCTGCAGAATGAAGAGCTAGCGCCACGCAACTCTCGCCTCCGAAAACACTGCACAGTACACACCTTAAATATAAGCTACATAATGGATATCTAATCATGTTTGCATTTATTGATTCACAAGTCCATAAAAATATGGTTACCTTTCTGCTTAACCGTTCAACTAGGGTGTTTCTAAAAACTTCAAAATTAATACAGCATATAAATCTCACTTTCTGGCCAAAAACCAAATAAGGAAAAATAAACTGTGCATCTCATATGTGATCTCTCTGAAGAAGAAAAGTATAACACATAAAATTTATTCATGTAATTATAGCTAGATTGGTAGAGCTTAATGCGTAAGTGAGTATGTTTAAAAAAAAAAAAAAAGCATTTCATTTCAGTAGACAGAGAAAACAGAAGTCAACCAAGCCTTATGGGAGGGATGAGGCTTCAACTGGAGGTGGAACTTCTGTAGATGTGTGGCTGCAGGTGATGCTGAGAGGGGGTTCTGATGGATGAGAGCAGGGGCTAGAATGAGACAAAACAGTAAACTGATTTCAAAGTGCCAAAGTGTTTGTCTTGAACCATTTGTAAATGGTTTGCCAGATTCCATTTGCTGAGGAAAAATACTGGGAAAGAAGTTGTTCAGGTAGAGAAATTAGTATTTCATTTCAAACTGAGGCTTAAGAGGATTCTCAGGGATTGGGGAAGAAAGAGCTAGGACAGGAGCCCATAGGAGACGGCGTTATAGGAACGAGATAAAAATTAGTGAGTATCACCGAAAGATAGTATTGGGAGGCCCAAGACTCGCCAGTAGAGAAGAATGTGGAGAAAAAGAGAGGGCTCCAGATGAGGCAAATATAATTCAATCATCTACTGGTGAGAAAATGGAGAAATTAGAAGGATAGCTGTGAATTTGGAGAAAAATTAGAATAAATATGAGGTAAAATGTTATACACTTATGTGTGTATTCAAGAAAGAAAACTTTAGTGGTTAGAATTATGAAACAATAAGGGAACTGATGATGAAGAAAAAAAAGAGTATATCACCACATAGATAAGAATAAGCCAAGCTTTCATACCGTTAATATCCTGTTAAGAAAAATCCAGAAGAGCTATAACTCCCAGGAGAATTTAACAAATTTACACAAAAGCAAGGGAATATAGAAGTCTGTTTGCTCCATTCAAATAATTAAGCATCAGTACACCCCGCATCTTTGAAAAGAATTGATTGACAAATATACTATGTTTTGGGGAAATCGATCATGAATTACCTACCAAAGTGGTGATGTGATAAATTAAGATAATTATTTAATAAAGTTTACTGAAAGATTAAGTTTAAAATGTTTCTCAGTGCTTTTCTGTTCCCTCCCAAACTCATATCATTAGTTAGGATAAGAATATAGAATTCAATGAAAGAGTTCTCTTTATGTTTTTTCTTCAAAATAGAGATGTAATATTTGGCTCTTGATGTTTTCTCAATTAATCTTCCTAGCTCACCTTTAAAAGCAGCTATTCTGAGCTTTGTTTTTAAGACATCTAATAATTAAATAAACCTCCCAATTGTAAAAACCAATAATCAGTATTGAAATCCTTGCATATACTGTATCTTGTGATGTACCTGTATGACATTTGAGGAATTCTTAAGGTAATAATCTAATGTGCTGTTTTGAATAAAGCAAAGCAATTGATACTCCAAGGTCCTTCATGACTGATACAACATAAGTGGTGTTTCTTAGATAAATCAAAAATCTCCAGTTTAAAAAAGGTGGCTTCTAGCTAATTCATCTTTTTGGGCATGATGCTAGCTACGTCATTACTCTGATCTGGCTTCACATACCCATATCTACACATCTCCCAGCATGCTTTTCACTCTTTCTATCCATGGTCCCGTATCCTGGCACCTGATTTCCAAACTAGTCTTTTCTGCTTTGCTTCTGCTGAGCTGTGACTCTCCACGGCCTAGACAGTCTTCAGCCTGCACTTTTCTACCACTAACAGAGCTTATTTCTGTAACATCCAGTATGTGTCGGTCATAGTGCAGATTATTTTAATAAACATTAACTGAAGCTTTTATAATCCCTGGGCCAGTTGCATACCACTAAAAATTTGGCCAGTGAGAAGTTCAGTAACTTTCTGAAAACATGGACCATTCTGAATTTAAAACCACTTTTTAAAATTTTTTTATTTTAGGGAAGGGTCTGCAGGGTGTTCAGGGTCTCACTACTAGATTGGACTCGTAGTGATTCACCTGTTTACAGCCTCCCAAAAGCTGGGATTACAGGTGTGTGCCACCACACCCAGTCTCAATTGCTGTCTCAGTGCACCCCAGAGGCAGTGCTGCACGGCTAGCTGGGAATTGAACCCTTAGCACCTGTGCCTGCTTCAGCACTTTAATCCTCTGAGCTATTTGGCCAGCCCTAAAATCACTTCTAATATCCCTGTTTTAACTACATTAATTTGACTTTCTGAAGAACTTTTTAATTCATGAATGATCGAACACACATTAAGGTTTCTCTTAATGAAAACCAACTCAATCCCAGTTACCTTGGCTGTAGCTCTTCCGCAGAGACCAATCTCTGAGCCACGTGTGTTGTCCTATCGGCCAGTTCGGTCAGATACAGCTAATGCCAAGGACCAGGAGTGTCCCTTGGGAACTTCAGGGTAAGGATTTAGTTATTTGTGTGGACTGACAAGGAAAGGAATAGAGTCACCGGAATGCGAAGAATGTCTGTTCATGGAGCAGCATGTAGCCTAAGGCTTAGGACTCGGGTGAAGCAGGATGGGCTAGAATCTTAGGTCTAATACCACCTAGCTTGCTCTACCCTCATGCCTTCATCTACAAAGCAAGGACAGCATCAATCAGTGTATAGCTGTGGAGGGCAGATCAAATATGGCTACTCATGGAAAGCAGCTAACACATCGCTAGGCACATGCATAAAGCCATACTACAACTATTTTCTTTGTTGTGACCTCGTGCAGGGTGGTACCATCAATCTCCCCGAAGTTTAACAAATCTCATTTAACAAATGGCCTTTCTCTTCACTGCTGTTGGAAGCAGAGTGGGTTTCCTTGTCAGGAAAACATCCCAATTGAGTCAGTCTGCACCTGTAGTGCCATCTCACTTATAAGACAAATGTATAACGGCAACGCCATTAGAAGAAAAAGATATAGATTTCCCAGTACGGTCCCACTTGTCCCACTTTCAGAACCAATCTGCTTGTCACTCTCCTTCATTGATAGCAGTTCCATTCTTGGGGGGGGTCTGGTGCTTCGTCACATCTGTGTGCTGAGGCTTGATTGAGTGGCTATTGCAGGACACCTGTTCATCAGGCCCTTAATTGTGGCATCAGGTTCCCTCTGACTGCCTCCTCATTTGTCTACAGTGCTTTCAAACTGAGACGTCTATAGACAGATGGAATTCTGCAAGTGGAATTTTTCTGCCACTGGTGGCGGGGGGAGGTTACCTTATTCCTGGACCACAATCTGATGGCTTAATGTCTTCAGATAACCTTGGCCTTTTCAAACCCAATATTATATGTCTAACTGATTGCAGTATCATCTCATAAACTGCCCACTTTCCTTTTACAAAGTTCTTTGACAACATCACCTTTTGCTTTTTTGTCTTCTTCTTGACTAGCTACATGCAAAATGTGCAGCTTTGCCTTTTCTCCAAATGGTATCTCATTTTGTCATTGTACAGTCCCATGGAAAGTGACATCTGAGGGGACAAGTTGTTCTTAAAACCCTACAAGGTTGCCTCCCTGCATCAGTGCAAACTACCCAGAGTTTAGGAGACATAGTTTTAAACACAGACATTTTTTTCTTTCTTTAAAAATAAGAACTGGTGCCAAGTTTTAGAAATAACCTTATTTTTTAAATGCATATTTCAAATCTGGCCCAATTATACAAATAGGAGGCTCATGCCACTCACGAACCAATTTGTTTTACCAAGTACACAGTTAGGTAAGTGTCCACAAGGTGACTGATTTGTATTTTGTACAATAGGAAGAACTTGCCTTGGATAACTGTGGGTATCTTGTTATATCCCATTCCCAAATCTGTCAACTATCTAATGACAGCCAGAACACAAGAAAATAGTTCACCTGCTCAGAAGCAACAAGGATCATGCATAAAAATAGATTTTTTTTCTGGGTGTTTATTTGATTGGGGGGCAAGCTGTGCCACCCAGACAGGTTCTTGAGAAATGATCATAAAATGCTTAGTGTCTTCATTTTCCACTTGCCTGATCAGTAGGATTCTGTACTCATGGTCATTACACTGCTAAAGCCCTTCTGGAAAGACAACTCGGAGGAAGTCAAATCATGGTAGGTTTGTGTTTCCTAATGTGTTCCGAATGTTTCAAGCAATGCTTTTGATATGAATAAAGGTTAATCTTCATCATCTGGATACCAATCTTACATCAGTTGAAGATTTAAAGATTTTGGCAACCCTGGGCTGGCCAAATAGCTCAGTGGATTAAAGTGCCTGCTTGGGCAGACAGATGCAGGGGCTCAGAGATCCATCCCAGATATGCCATGCTGGCCCCACCCCCGGGGCGTGCTGAGACATCAATTGAGACTGAGTATGGTGGCACACACCTGTAATCCCAACGCTTGGGAAGCTGAACACAGGCAGCTCGCCATGAGTCTCATCTACATAGTAAGTTCCTGAGACCCTATAGATCCTTAATTTTTTTTCTTTTTTTAAAATTAATTTTATTGAGAGACAAATAGCAATGAGACAGTTTCAAAACCAAATTTCAATAATTAATACATTGCATATTGTTGTCTTCTTAGTGCTTATCCATAGTACAAGATGCAGAAATGATATCCTGTCCAAACACTATTAATACAAATCTTTCTTCTCATTGGATTAAGAGAAAGTAGCTGTATATCTACCCTATTTTGTATATACAGATACAAAAGGGTCCTTCACATGTATCCCCCTTTTTGTTTAGTTTTTTCAGAGATGGGTACTCCATTGCCTTTAAATATTGTTGGTGCTTGAATTCAGCAAAATAATCCAATGTAATTTAAGGCTAGTGTCCTGAGCAAATTGAAATAAATGTTTTACGTGATCTCAATTATTATGTTCATCCATTTGGCTGAGCAAAGAACATCTCCAGGTAAAAATTACTTTGGGGTAAATATACTGTTATAAAGTGAAGTTATTTTATCAAAGGAACAACATGTTTGTCCTTCTCTTCCAACCAGACTGCATGTATAAAGCAAGCTTCACTCTTTCTGGGAAACATTCATGTTTTACTTGTTTTTCTTATCTTCTTGACTTTGGAATATGACCCAGTGTTGGACAATTTTCTCTATCCTCGCTGTTATGCTTGAATCTTGCAACCCAATGACTTTCAATAAATGCTATCTATGTATTCTCAAATTTATAGAGGGTCCTCTTCCTCTGGAGTTTCTCTGAGCTCCTGATATTTCCAGTTCGACTGATAGCAAGTGTCTAACCCTGAACATGCCCACGAGGAGCTCCGGAATTCTCTTCCTTCAACCTGCTTTCAAGGAAATCTTCATGGTTAATCTGTTCATGGCAACTCTAGCCTTTCAGTTGCTTAAAACAAATTTTTTGGTCACCACTTTCACTTTTCACCCCAATAGTATATCTATGACCTCTAAATTAACAGATCTAGAACCCTGTCACTTCTTGCCACTTCTGTCTTGTGGCCAACCCCTGACACCACTGTCTCTCCCAGGGACAAGGCAGGAGCCCCACCCTTTCTGCTCTTTCTGTTTCAAAAACAGTTTCCTCAAGTTTGTCTTCCACTCAAAACCCTCCAATCACTATTGTTTTGGGGCTAATTATTTTTTCTACTAAGAAACAGATGTTCCCACCAGCCTTTCATTTATTTTTATTTTTATTTTTAGTTTTTTACAGAACTGGGGTTTGAACTCAGGCCCTTGCACTTGCGAGGAAAGCACTTAACCTACTGAACTTTTTTGCCGGCCCCCCTAAAG